>JAHZND010003251.1:0-19664 GCA_027744115.1 Acrocyrtus sp. NNG-2020 | reverse complement strand
AAAAAATTGGAGCTTTTTGGCGGAATTCCGCTCTTTGATGTTGACAGTATAAATGATTCTAAAGACGGATAAGGTCCAAGTAGCAATTTTAAAGAAATCAATTTAAAAAACTTTTCTCGGTAAGACGCCGCCCAAAATTTTTGTATATACTTTCTATATGATTTTACTATGAGATGTATAGCTTGTCCTACAGCGTTTTGCAATCACAGTAATCACGAATTGGTATATTAAGCACTATAATCGGTTAACTTTACATTCAGTTATGATAATACAATAGTATTAAAAGTACAAAATGAGGTGATTATTGATTAATTTAAAACTAACAAAAATATCCACTAATTTTCCCCTTTCTCAAAAATATATGATGGTGCTCGATCATGTTACTCGGCAAACACCCATCATCACCTTCAACATTTAATCATCCTCTGCCGGCTCATGGCCATCCATGTAAATAGGATCCCCGACACCTTCAGACATACAAGAAAATATCCCTGCTGAGAACGAAGCTACCTTGTCAACATCAATCATTCCAGAAAATGAGTCGCCATGTGATGAACCAGCTGTGGAATTCACAGTCTCACATTCCCCCGACCCGACGTCACCTCCTCCTTCGGAGGAAGTGGACGACGAGGAAATTGCAGCAGAACTTAAGATACCGTTGGAGACAATTCGGGAGGAGTCCTTTGATAACTCGATGACCTCCGTACCTGCGGCAACAGTTGTGGAGGCGGTGCGCATAGAGACTCCGACTTCACAGAGTCCGCTGGAAAGCCAAGTGGAGGAGATACTGCTGTCCGCAGCAAAATTCTCGACCCCACCACCAAAGGAAGAGGGCTTCAGAGTGGACGTAATTCACGACGATGACATCGCCGCCGCCCTTGGAGATCTAGTCGACTCCGAGGAGGATAAAGGGGAGGAGAGCTGTGGTGGATCGGATCCAATTTTGGAGGAAAACGCCGTAACAAAGGAGACAGCCAACGATGACATTACTGCTGCTGCTCCGGATGATGATAGCAGTAATCATGACAGGGAAAATAAAAATGATGAATTGAAATCGTCATCTGCTGACGATCTAAAAGACGGAGATGATCTGGCAGAGAGCCAAGCCAGTGACCATCAGCAGAGCAATAATAATGATACTTCAGAAGGAGTGCACGGCGATGATGATGAAGGGAATGGTGGTATTCCGCATCCTGAAAAATGTGACGAGAACAGCAGCATTTCTGTCGTTGATCATAATAAGGAGGATCGTGTCGAGGTCACTGATGAAAACACGCAAAATATTCTAGAAATAAATGGAGGAGGCGTTGAGTCGAAAAAGGACGAGGGAGAAGAACAAGAAGTCGCAGCAGAAGAACAACCACAAGAGGTGATTAATTTAGCCCAAAATGAAAACGTTGGGAATAACAGTGGCGATCAGGCAACTTTTACTGATGGGAAGGAACAAGAAACTGGTGGTGGTGGAGGAGGCGAGGATAATGATGAGAACGATAAAAATAAGCAAAGTGAATCACCGAGCGTTGTGGATGCTGCTGCTGATGAGGATGATGATGTTGGTGAGGTTGAAATCGAACGAGAAATAAATGCGGAGAAAAATACCCCAAATCTGAGCAATGCTGAAGATGCAAACTCTCCCGTACAAGAGGAGGAAGTAGGTCAACAAGCTGATCATGTTGATGGTGACGAAGATCGAGAAGATGATAGGGAGCCGATTAATCGCAGAGGAGAGGGAGATGCGGAGGAGAGATCAGAGTCAATCCAATTGCAACAGAGTAATGCGAGTGCACTCACCGACAGTAGTGTGGACCGAGAGGACACTGATATCGCTACTCCAACCGACTTCTCTACTCACGAAGAAAAAGAATCTTTGAATCTCGAAGAGTTAAAAAAGTTTGCAAGTAACTTTGAGGCAGAAATGGAGCCTACAATTAGCAATGAAGAAGGAGCTGGGACTGAGGCAGGGCCTGTACCTTCGGAACCTCAACCAGAAGAAAAGCCTGGTCCAGTTGAGGTATCCAGCTCAAGTCCGGAAGAAACCAGCTCTAGTCCTGCTGCTGAAGTAATGCAGGTGGAAGTGAAGGCTAGTGAAACTGCCACACCTGTGACTCCCGAGATTGTCCAGTCTCTTGAGCCAGCAGCAGAAACTCCTAAAAGTCCTGAGCCAGCACCAGCTCCAGCAGCCGATCAAGTTCCTGCGGCAGAGAAGCCTGCTGAACAAGCTCCTCCAGCTGAAGCTGCACCGAGTGCTGAAGCTCCTGTACAGCCACCCCAGGAATCAACTGACAAGCCTGTAGAACAAGCACAGCAGCCGCCAGCAGAAGCTCAAGTCGCCCCAGAAGAGCCAAAGCCGGAAGGAAAAAGTGCAAAGCCACAGGAGCCACCCAAGGCAGAGCAGACTGCCGAAAGTGCAGCACAACCTCCAGCAGAAGTGCCCGCTCCAGCAGAACCCGCTCCAGCTGAAGCTTCAAATGAACCAAAATCAGAAGCAGCTCCCCCGGCTGCGGAAGCAAGCAGTCCGACCGAGCCTAAGTCTGAGGCGAGTGCGCCTGAGAGTGCTCCATCCCCAGCTTCAGAAGCACCCGCTAGCCCAGCCGCTGAAGAACAGAAATCTCCCGAGACAAGTGAAGTTAAATCCCCTGAACCAGCTCCACAAGCGCCAGAGGTGAAAGAAGAAGCGGTAGTACAGCAAGCACAAGCCCCTCAAGAAGCGCAACCAAAGGAACCTGAACAGACTCAACCATCTGGAGAAGCTCAGCCTGCACCAGAGCCAACCCCAGAAGCAAAGACTCCAGAAGAAGCGACCGAAGAAGCAAAGCCCAGTCTGGAAGCTGCATCTCCCACGGAGAACAAAACTCCAGAAGCGGAAGCCACTATTCCACAATCGACTGAGCAAGCAACACCAGCACCTGCTGAAGAAAAACCAGCAGAACCTGCAAGTGCACCAGCAACCGAGGCACCAAAAGTTGAAAACCAGGAACCTGCTGCACCAGCTCCTCCAGCCCCAGAAGAAAAGCCAGCTGAAGCAGCGCCAGCAGCGGAAGCCCCTCCTGCAGAAACCGCTCCTGCTGCAGAAGCAGCTCAACCTGCTCCAGCATCTCCCGAATCAGCAGCAGCTCCTCCTGCAGAAACAGCTCAGCCTGCTCCATCACCTACCGAATCAGCAGCCTCTCCTCCAACTGAGCCACAATCACCTGAAAAAACTGCTGAAACTACAGAACCAGCAAAGACTGACGCGTCACCGCCGCCTGCCCAAGAAAGTCCCAAGCCTGAATCAGCAGAACCTGCCGCCCCAGCCACACCTTCACCACAAGAACCAGCATCCAGCCCAGCTCCATCCACAGAAACCCCTCCAACCTCTACTAACCAACCAGAATCTGTAACCCCCGTAACTAACGAACCTTCCGTACCTACTCCAGGTGGCCAAGATAAGCCAGCCACCGAAACAACCGCAGTTGGTACCACTGAGGGTAATGATAACACAAGTGCCACAGTGAATAATGAGCAAGCACCCCCTCCACAGTCACCACCTCCTTCCTCTACCGATATCGCAGCTCCTCAAGCTAAGGTGTCCAGTGAACAGCCTAACTCCCCCGTAGTAGCTTCTGTTGACTCTGCTGTCGCCGCTGCTACCACTCAAACTGCAGCATGAAACCTTTCTTAATTTTTATCTATTAATCATCAGTCAAATTTTTTAGTCACTTTTAACCTCTCACACAACAAACATAGAACATAAATGTCACAATTCACACCACATAAATATTTTAGACGTAGGAAAAAATACATTTACATCTTGTAAAGCCAATTTTTTCTGTAAAATTTCTAACAAGCCATAGCCATATCCAATCAAATTATCAATCAACCTTCACGATATTTTAGACAAAACAAATTACATCTATTATGCCTTTCTCTATCTCTAGACGTTCTGTACCTTCTTTTTTTTGTTTTTTTGATGTCCGCTGTTTTTTGTCGTTGTTGCTGCTGTACTTGTAATAATAACAAATCACACGTGTGTGTTGTAATTGTAATTTTATGTAAGAAATAAAAGTAAAAAAAAAATATCTATAAATCGTATTTCCAGTCATATCTGTATTCTGTACTTGTACTTCCGTGCAGCTATTAATACTTGTCCCTGTTTGTTATTCACATCATCACTCGACATAAAAAAAAATATGCAAGAGCGATAAAAATTCGAATTGAGTGCTCTTGACAAATACTGCAATATAGCAAAAAGAAAAATACATAAAAAAAATTTACTCCATTTTTACATGAACTAAATACATAATAGAAGTTGAAGGGGCTGCTCCCGTTGAGTCAGTAAAGCCGAGAGTTAAGCCAAGATTAAGTAGTGGGAACAAGCAAGCCAAGTCAGTTGCACTTGAGGAAGAGCAGGAAGCAGTCAGTCCAAGTTCATCGCCAAGCGTACTACGTCGTCCGAAATCGGGACCGGGAAGGAGTCGGGTGGCCACGTCCAAGTATCGCTCGGGATTGATTATTGATAACCAGTTAGTCATTTTCCGCACTATATATTTTTTCTAAACTTTTTTCAAGGCAGTTGCCAATTTTTCGAGTGAGTTGTCTTAATAGAAAGAATAAAAAATCTATTTTCAGTATGTCTATGGAAGAGATGGAGAAGGAAATTGAGGATGAAATGATGAACAACGCTGCCGTCAAAATACAAGCTGGGTTCAGAGGATTTAAAACTCGCAAAGCTATTTCATCTCAGTACGGGGTAAGTAAAAAGGGGGAGAAGAAGGAAGATGAGAAGGAGGAGGGTAGTACTCCTGGCCTTGTAGCTTCCGAAAGTGTTGGAGACGCTGTCTCAGCTTCCTGTGACGAGTGTGTTACTGCTTGCTCTGTGTCGGCTGTTGCTGCCTCCGACGAAAATGCTTCTTCTGCCCTGCCAACATCTTCAGAGGAAGATCAGGATACGACAATTGAGGAAATGAAGGACGATGACACCATAGATGAAGAGACTAGTGCTGAGCCAAGTGGCGCAGCTGGTAGAAAGCCGTCACTGAGTGCCCTTCGCTCCCTCTCCTTCCCGGGATCTCCGATAGTACTTGAAGAAGGGGAGCCACAGCCGGCTCTGGACTTTAATGAAGAGGAAGAAGATCGGCTGCTAAATCCTGAACCGGAAATTGACTTGGAATTGGACCCAGACTACATTAACAATGCCGCGGTGAGGATTCAGAAGAATTTTAGGGGGTATCGGGTCAGAAAAACTCTGAAGCGGTCTCCATCAGGTATTTAGATGTACTTTGTTCGTGAAAAATGTCATAATATGGCTATAGCTTGTAGCAATTTGTCATAATTTTAATCTGAGAAAATTCCTTACACAGAAAAGGAGAATGAAAGCAGCGGCTCTAACAAAAACCAGAAGCTATCTCAATCCACCGAAAACGAAGACAGTTCAACATACTCTGAAGTTTCGATAATTCATCAGGATTTTCTTGACCGCCTACAAAGTCACAACAAGGACTTGCTAGATGACTTATTAACGAGTACTGATGAATCCGAGCAGCCAGGTTATTATGACATCTTCCTGTTCTTAACTATAAATACAGGTACATATTTTGTAGAAACATCATCATACAAAAGATCATGTTATGACAATGTTGAAAAATGTAGAAAAAGCAGCAACCAAAATTCAAGCCGGCTTCCGATCTCTACAAAGAACGGACCAAGTACCAAATGAAGAAGAAAGCCGCCATAAAGCTCCAAGCTAATATACGTGGCTTTCTGACAAGAAAACGGCTGGCTCAGTTACGAAGGTACTGGATCACTTAATGAATTAATGATGTCGTAGTGATATAATGAAGCATTTATGCATAGATATGACCTTATCTCGTTTTATCAAAAATATAGACGAAGCTTCCAAAGACGACGTTCCTCCGCGAAAGTGTTCCAAAAGGAGCTAGAAGATGTCAAAAAGGTCAACGATGCAGCAACCAAGATTCAGGCTGTGTTTCGGGGGTAAGTAAAACTATCGCTGGCGTTATAACTTTAACTTTGTTTTTTAACTTTGTAGACGGTTTAATTTTTTGGTTTTTATTTCCTAACATTTACCGTAGAGCTCAACTAACAGGTTAATTAGTGGGAAGTTACTCATTTTAAGTTTCAGTTTTTAATTTCGCCACTTTCGCATGATGCATGATTCATGGCGCTTGATTGTACTGCGCTTTTTTATGTTATGCCACAACTCTTCAGCTTCATAATCTATATGAATACAATACAATACCTTAACGTGATTTTTAAGCAATTTTATGTATCTAATTTTATAAAAATTATTTAGGTACCAGGTGCGCTCGAAGATTTTACCGAGGAGCAGTAGCATGATCGAGCATGTGTCAACTGTAGACGAGTAAGAGTGGAGCCAAAGGAGCCAATTCAACTCTACAACTACAACATTGCAGTAAAAATCCAGCAGAAACAATAAGGAAATTTGTCAAGAGATTTTCATCGTAAAACTATATCCTACTAAAATATCTAAACTTGACTGATAATGCGTACCGGTGTACCTCCTCTGCATGTAATTATGTGAATCCAGTGGTGCAGACTTGTGTGGTTTATCATTATCATTAATTTAAAAGACTAGATAGGTAATTAAGTTTTAGCAACTATTAAAATTTGAAATGGGTATGTGACGCCTTCTTGTACGTCGCAAAGAGCTGTAATGTAGACGTCAGCGTCAACCGTACACATTTCGCTTTAAAGCTGTTTGCATACTTAAATTAATTATTAATTAATAATGGACAGTCGAGTTATTACAGTCTATTTTGTTTCTGTGGCCTACTAAAGTATATAAAGTGGAAAGGTTTTAGAAGTTAGAATGGGAGTATATTAGTCTACAATGCATGTGTCCACCGTAGACACTATACACGGAAGAGTAGGGAGCTAGCTGCAGAGCTGTATACGTTGCAGTTGCATTAATGCAATAAATTATGCATAGCTATAGCTATTATAGCTAAATTATTACCAAACAAGTGTGATGAATGTGATGTGAAAAATAAAACTTACTAAAAAATCTTAATTACGTATATTTAATAACACTTTACACTTGAATCAAAACAGCAAAAATCATTACAATCAGTTGGGTGGCCAGCTTGGAGTAACTTACAGCATTAAAATTTGATTTGGAGCCGGAGCCCATCCCACCTGCCTGTCTGGCTAATTCTTCGATGAGAATTTCTTCCTTGTCTGGGTCCAGGGCGAAAACCTGTGCCATAGCATAAGTTATACATTAGCAAAATGCCCCAGAATGGCCGCATAAAATAAGACGAGTAATTATTAGAAAGTTACATACATCGTCATTCCACAGAATTGGAACTATAGAAGGGGTGAACTTGCTGAAAAAATCAATTCCTGGAATAGGTTTTATCCAGACGTTCCACTGGTACCTTTTGTGAAAGGAGATGACTGATCCTGTAGTTGGCTCAATTGTTACTTCGGTTTGGTGCAATTTTGGGTCAGGATGTAGCCCCGATACCGCTTGTTGATATTCAGGGCTTGCCTCAAAGAAATGAGCATAAGACATTACGAAAGGTGCTCCATAATTACACGAAGAGACATCTAAAACGCCACGTTTTAAGCAATGTCCATTATCCGGTTGACAGTAGCAGGCGTTATCCGTTTTCTTTGCTGAGTCTTCCATGGTGTCTTTGTCGAGGATGAAAAGATACCCACCTATGCTTTTCCATTGGATGTCTCCAGCATAACTGAAGCTGATGGAGCGGCATAAATCCACTTCTAGCATGTAGAGCTTGTCAGTATTCTGTAAATGTGGGGGGAACACTGAGCCATCGCTACCCCTGATTTTATTGCAGTCGTTGCTATTCCAATTGGTTAAGTTCTCACGGTTCTTGAAAGTGAGAATTTGTCCAATGTTTTTCTCCTTCTTCAGGCCAGAGTCGACTGTGAATGCCCCCTCATGAGCACCGAGTTTCTGCGTATAAATTGACTTCTCATATTATAAATTCAATTATAACCGTTTTGAAATTTGCAATTGGGAATGGGTATGATATACCAGTTTTAAATCGGCATATTTTCCACTCGAAAATTCATCTGTGATCAATGTTTGAGGACCCATTAAACTAATAAATTTCTTATACTTGGAAACGTCCACACCTCTGAAAAGCAGATCGCCCACCTTCACCTTTCGCAGAACGAGTCCTTCTCCTGCGGCGACCAGAGCTGAAACTGCATTATTCGCCTCTGCCTTGCTGTTCTTGGCTGCTAATGTGGAGAAAACCTTAACAGTTAAATATTAAGGGTTATCAAATAAAATTTCAGAATTCGCTCTGCGATGCTACAATGGCATACTGAATGTATGAATGTGACCTTACTATGAGAGGTATATTAATCGTGTTGACAATGTCATCTTCCGACCCTTTTGATAGGGACGGATCTAGAGTGTAGGTATAGTTTCTCTCAAAGTTTACACTCAAGTCGAGATTCATGGACACATCAAATTTGTACCGGTATTCACTGAAAAGAAATAAAATAGGCAAATCATTATTAGGTTATGAACTCACTTTTTGTGCCTATGCATCGTTGCGGTAAACCGGACTTGACAGTCTTCGTTTTGGCCAAGTACATACGATTTCATGTTACATGTATTATTTCAGTTTTTCTTTCTTTTTCTGTGTGAAGCGTACTTTAATTTAGTTGAATTATTACATGTTTGCATGTGAAATTTTCCTTAGAATTATTCCTCAAATTTGAAATGCAAGTGATAAGATCAGTTGTCCTTACACGAGTAGAGATTACTATCAATAACATGCACCGCAAATACATAATCATGAATCTTGCTGCAGAGATTCTGCCACTCCCACGGTATGTTACAATAAATATGAGATGAAGGAATACAGATTTATTTCACTGTAATTAATGCTTGTAATTAAATTTAAGGAATTCCCTAACCTGCTCCTGATTTATTCTCACAAACTTACTGATAATAATAAGGTCCCAACTGCTGCAACGACGGTTTCCCACCTTTCTCCACTTCATCTGGATTTGTAATGTTGAACACGTAAATCTGATATGCGTGGGTGCCCGGTACTACGTCCCACACTTCCCACTTCCATCGACTGTTAAGTCTTTTCTGGACAACATCCTGTTCCAAGAGCAAACAATTTCTTTAAATTTAGTTTCTCCCTGAACTACCTTCTCGGAAATTTTTCCGCTGTAAAAATAAATTACAGGTACTTTAAAGAGAAAAAACCTTACGCTATTCACAATATCGCCTAAGAAATCTCTGGGAAAGCCGTCATTGGTTTCGTAAGTTTTCGAACCAGTCCCATACGCAAATTTAATTACACACAAGGTTGAGAGAAGTACTGCAATAAAAATTAGTGATGAAACTGGTCTCATGATTGATTTAATACAGATTGGATTAATAAAACAGATAAATATTATGGCATATAGGAAAGTAATTTTTTATTGTCTGAGAGCAAACTTTTTCAAAAACTCAAAAGTTCCTAAAGAAGTTGCTCTACTAGGTACTTTCTAAGAGTGCAACTAAATCTAGTTTCACTTCTTCAGTTACTTTAATTATGGACTTGTAGCTGTGAGCAAGAATGACTGTGGTGGTTCTAAAATAAATTCAAGGCCATTCCATGTCCATACAGATTCAGTAGAAGTTGATAATTTGCACTCATTCCCTGCCACTAATTATCCATTTAGATGATAATTAGCTTGTTTTGCACCTTGAAAGTTCGTAAATCATGACCACGCTTCCACGCTGTGAAGCGGTTTTGATTTTACTCTGCACTCTTGTCAAAGAGGATCATGTACCTGCTGCAGTAGAAGTAGAGCATAAAGATTACAGCATAAATACCTAAAATGCATTATGAGAAAAAGCGCTATTAATAGAAAATTGGTTCTTAAGAAACAAACTGCAAAGTTGCGGATTCTTATTATTATTCAAAATATATATCATCGGTTTTATCTATTCATTTCCAGTATTTAATTTATATGGCCCACCAATAACATTTTTCCAGCACTTTCGCTCCTTTTTTTGTAGTAAAGCACGCCATATCGGACGACATAATGATAACCTCAATTTTTGAATGAAATGTGAAACGTGCATCATCAAATTATCTAATCAGCGCTGGACAACAAAGGCTTCCAAAGTTGTCTCTACACTTTCTCACGAAGAATATGATTCATATGCACATTCCCTACTTACTACGTAAGCAATACATGCACTATACCATTTCCATTCCATTCTAATCGCACTCTTATCAAATTATTTACACATGAGAAGTGCTGTAAATGTACCCTCCTCGAGTCATTAAGCCTTTACCTCCGCATCCACTCAGGTCACAGCTTCACAGATTTACGACAAGAGAAGAGCACAAAAGGCAAAGAGAATCAGCATCGAGCTAACATTTACTTTATTACCCCCAAATTTGTAATAAATCGGTGGACGAAGAGAGACAACCAATTAGTGCGTGACTGCTGAATTAGATCGGGCTAATAATTAAAGACTGCACTTTTCTAGTGTGCACCGAAAATGTCTGGAAGCTCAAAAGAGAATTTGCAAGTGCTAACGTATTATGGAGAGGGAGTGCTCCACGGAATTTCTAAGGCAGTGACAAACAAAAAATTCCTTGCCAGTTGTACTTTCCAGCATTGTCTACAACATTTATAGGGCTGACGAGAGTGACACTGTTTTATCTTCAACATTCTGGACAAGCACTCTAAAGTCTATAATTGCCCTGAGCATTGCCACTATCGCAGTGATTAATTCTGAAACAATTTATTACGTTCTAAAGGCGCTTCCACGAGATATTCGGTAAGAATTCATGCATGATTATGCTATTAAATCTAGAAAGTGCGAGTAATTTTTTTCATATGTTGTTATATCATTAGAGGAGTTACCAGATTCACACGTGTGATACGGAGAATACGATGGGCTGAAAAGAATAATTATACTGTGGCAAAGTATTTAGATGAGAACGCGAGGAAACACCCAGAAAAAATCTGTTTTTATTTTGAGGACGAAAAATGGACATTCAGACAAGTGGAAGAGCTGAGCAACAAGATTGGGAATTATTTCGCCAGTATTGGCTACAAGAAAGGAGACACGATCGCTTTGTTCATGGAGAACAGACCAGAATATGTTTGCATCTGGTTGGGGCTGAACAAAGTATGGGCATTTTTAGAGCTAATGATAAAACATTTACAGAGCTTTAATGGCCTACATGAGGACAAGGAAGATTTCAGTATTTTCATTAGCTGCTTATTCTTAATGTGTTTAGATTGGAGCGACGGCAGCATTAGTAAACTACAATCTTCGCAAGCAGTCCTTGCTCCACTCTATACAAATTGTTAAAGCCAAAGCTGTTATTTTTGGACATGAACTCAGCTCAGGTTAGTTTTACCTAAATTAAGTCTTCTCACTCCACTTTGTTTACCAATGAAGATTACTCAACTATTCTTGGCTAATTGATTGCATTTACCACATAAAAGTTGCTAATTGGAAGATTTGTTTTGCTTCTTGCAATCTCTTATTCTATTACTCAAGCTTTGCTGGAAGTATTAATGGAGCCAGAGAGTCCGCTCTCAAATCTTCCTCTGTTCTGCTCTGGTTTGGGGAAAAATTCTGCTTCCAAAAATGTTCAAAACCTTGACACAGAAGTGGCGGCTGCTTCCAGTGCGACTCCAGCTCAACTAAAAGACATGAAATTGCATGATTCTCTCTACTATATTTACACTTCCGGCACAACCGGAATGCCCAAAGCAGCAGTTATTAAACAGTACAGATTTATGATGGCTGCAAATGGCGCATATTACATGACTGGCATTCGCGAAGATGACACTGTATACAATTCTTTGCCTTTATATCACATGACTGGGGGAATTGTCGGGATTGGAACAGCTTTGCTATTTGGAAGTTCTGTTGTAATTCGAAAGAAATTCTCTGCGTCTCAGTTTTGGAAGGACTGCATCAAATATAACGTCACGGTATGGAATCAGTTAATTTTGGAAGTTGCATAGTCATTGAAAAATTGCATTTTAAACACCCGTTCAATTTGTTCACACCTTTTTTGTTCAAAGGTTGCACAATATCTTGGAGAAACATGTCGATACCTACTGGCACAGCCGCCATCTCCGGAAGACACAATGCACAAAGTGCGGCTAATGAGTGGAAACGGCTTGAGGCATGAAATATGGGGAGACTTCGTAAAGCGATTTAATATTCCGGAAGTTGGAGAAGTTTACGGATCAACTGAAGGAAACTGCAATTTAGGTTACTTTCTAATGAAAGTATTTTTTTTAGCAAGTAGCATATGCAATGTAATTATTTTCTTGGTAATATTATACAGCCAGCTGTTGCACAATATCTCGGAGAAACATGCAGATACCTACTGGCACAGCCGCCATCTCCGGAAGACACAATGCACAAAGTGCGGCTAATGAGTGGAAACGGCTTGAGACATGAAATATGGGGAGACTTCGTGAAGCGATTTAATATTCCAGAAGTTGGAGAAGTTTATGGATCAACTGAAGGGAACTGCAATTTAGGTTACTTTCTAATGAAAGTATTTTTTTAGCAAGTAGCATATGCAATGTAATTATTTTCTTGGTAATATTATACAGCCAGCGTAGACAGCAAAATTGGAGCGGTAGGTTTTGTACCCAGATTCCTCTACTCTATTTTGCCAACTGCTCTTGTCAAAGTAGACAGAGTGACCGGAGAGCCAATCAGAGATCCGAAAACAGGCTTATGTATTAGATGTAAACCGGGTGAGCCGGGAGAGCTAATGGCCACGATTATAGAGAGTCATCCTATCAGGGATTTTCAAGGGTTTGATAAGAATAAAATTTTCACTAATTCATTCTCCGGGAAAATGTGTGATTTTTTGTGATGGCTTCATTTTCACTCTTTGCAGATATACAGATGGGCATGGACAGTCCACGAGCAAAAAGATTGTTCGCGATTGCTTTACTAAAGGAGATTCAGTATTCCGATCAGGTACGTGTCCGACAATAATTCGCATCACATGTCTAATTTGGGGCAATCTGAATGAATGTATATGGTCGTCTATTTCATGACCCCAATAGAAATATTGATATAGTAAAGTTAGCAAATGGTATCAACAGCTCTCTACCTGGCTATGCAAAACCTCTGTTTTTGCGAATTCTGGACGAGGTCGACATCACTGGAACGTACAAACTGAAAAAGGTACGGTTACAGGATGAAGGTTACAACGTCAGAAAAATTAAGGAACCCATTTACTTCTTACAATCTGGAAAATATGTACCTCTTGACGAGGCTCTAATGGAAAAAATTAATTCGGGACAGATAAGACTTTGAAAAGCGCTGTAATTTCTTACTGCTTAGCTTGCAACATTTTGCAGATTGTATAATTTTTCAATAAAAAATCTAAAGTGGGATTAAATTGAATTAATTTTGTGTGAAAATGCACTGGAAAAGTCGAGGGATTGAACAAGTACCTATCTAAAAAATTACATTCAAAGAAGAAATGAAAAGCAAAACGGTTTGCAATATTGCAATAGGTCGCATGCATATTAGCTGCAAAAAATGCATGCAAAACAACAAAGCACTTCATTGACTAGACAAGAAGAGTTCATGGAAGTGCATAAAAAGTTCTCATGATGCCCCTACGCCAAACCGCTTGATGATTTCGTAAACATTCTTCATCGACAAGTGACAAAAACATCAACAATCAAGAAAGCAAGAAAGCATGAAAGCACCCTGAAAATTGATTTTCAGTTTTTAGAAAGCGCTTTCCGAACTTTGTCAAATTAACAGTAAAACTGTCTTTCAAATTGAGTACGCACGAGGAGGCCCGAGTTTGAGTTTAGATTTATATCATATCAGGTAAGCACACGAATAATCAACGAGATAAGTGAGTTTAGTCTAATATGACTTTCAAAATCGGCAACCTTTAATAAACGAACATATTATTAAGGAAATACCCGTTAAATTACTATTTTCCCTGTAGGCCGATACAGTTAAATAATTTTGAATTGAATGATAATAAAATTGTGATCTGTTTCCGTTTTAGGAAGAAAAGGCGTGTTTCCACTTCATAAGTTACCAACTTACCAACGAAACCGGTTACACAAAGCAGGTTGACACTTTCAAAATGAATCGTAAGGAGAAGCTCCAGGAATACCTTGAATCGATAAAGGGACGGCCTGTTGTTGTCAAACTGAACAATGGGGTTGATTACAGAGGTAATGAAAGTAAAATTAAGGTGTTACCAATATTTTAACACCGAAAAAGCTACTATGATTGAGGTGATACATGATTTCTATCAATCAATGCGGAGGTTAAGGTTCCACAATCGATAGTCACAGAATCGACACTGTTTTAATGTTATAATTTAATTGGACAGGGGTTCTGGTATGTCTGGATGGATATATGAACATTGCCCTAGAACAGACTGAAGAGTATTTTAATGGCCAGCTAAAGAATAAGTATGGAGATACCTTTATTCGAGGTAACAACGTGCTTTACATCAGTACTCAAAAACGACGAGGTGGTTAAGTATAGATAGCTTTTAGTTAGCTGTATGTTTATGATTTACTGATTGTAATTTAACTGTTAAGAGTTGAATTAAATGAATTTCGTATGTCAAATACCGATTTATGAGAAGAAAAGAAAGGAACGATAATTTTGTATTAGATTAGAGTGACTATGATTAAATAATTGAATTGCTAAACTTATAATCTTGCACCAAATCTTATGCTTTTGTGTATGAACAGCTAGCTGCTTTTCATATCGGTGAAATGTGTTAATAAAATAATTCAATAAACATAGAAAATACAAAATTGTTTACATTTTTGAAACACTGAAACTTTACAGTTTTATAACTACAATTTTTTACAAAGTAAAGTTTATAAAATAACGATTGATCTATTCGATCATCGGGTATCAAAACAGGAGCACGAACACATCATATTTAATTACAATTTAAACTACCGTGAATAACAAATATTTTCTACGTATACATAATAATAATATTAATCACAACGAGCTCTCTATCATCTATTTCTTTGCAACAGTTTTTTAACAGCGTAAAAGCATTAAATTAAGAATTTAAGACAAGACTAAATGCATATCCGTTGACCACCCCAATTTCGGCAAGTTCTACTTTTCTAAACCGCTTTAATTTTTGCACGAATGGGATCCATGATTGAAGACATTTTGATATCAAAAATGGTACAAAACAGGTGAAATGTAAGGACTAGATTTGAGATGAGAAATGCAAGTGTTGTAGAAACCAAACATGGAATGGGCCATGCTTGCCACGGTCTATCCCAATCAAGTGGAACAACTATTGCTCCCATCCATGCTCCAAACACAGTGGTTGCAAATCTCAACTTGGTGCGGTGCAGATTTTGGCTTTCGGAACTCCACGAACTAATGAATAATACTTCCTGTAACATTCTACTCGGCTGAATTGCTAACGCCATCGGACAAAATAGCCAAGTTGTGAGGATAACGCTGAATTGAAATGTCAGCTTAGAGACGACTGGAGCTCCAAGTAGAATCACGAATAGGAGGCAAGTAGCACATGCTCCAATGTAGTTATAGAGCCCCTTTAGCAGCTCCACGACTTTGACTTGAAATGATGGTGACTTTGTCGCAACATTTTCTCTGTCTCTTCTGCTCAACGGTAATCCAGGAGTAGCAAAAAAATGAGACCCCGGATAAATTGTAAATGTAATCAATAATTTAACCATCTCCAATAAAACGACATATAAAAGTATTTCAAACGGAAGTTCCCTCCGCTGAACAATATAGTCCTGAATGTGGATCCCTCCATCGATGGTACTATTTGGGACACTCTCAGTGCCATCGCCATCCCCTCCATCCTCCTTTGAAGATACAGTCACTGTCTCCTTAAGAACATCTTCACTTTCCTTTTCCAGCACTGGCAAAGTGCCACTTCCAGTGGAGAACGCTGACGTAACAGTCCAGTAGCAAAAGAGTGAATTAAAGACCACAGTAGTAAAGGAATACAGTAACTCCCGTTTGTTGTCCGCTCGCTCACAAACAGTTTTCCCCATTGTTGCACTGCTTTTTTAAATCCTCCCCATCTTCACACCTGTACAAAGATTCCGACACTAATTAAACCTTTACCAATCAGTCATTAATTTTTTAACAAAAACAATAAGTGATTCACTCACGTCATCACATGTCAGCTGCTACGAAGCGAATCCATCATCTGCCATTTCCATTCCATCCAGAGATAGATGGTGCCTGTATGCAGACCAGCTTCTATTTGCTAGCATTGCCACAGCTCAGCAAAGCAAGGCAAATTTTCTGTTTTTCGTTTTTCTGCTTTTCTTCATTCTTGCTTGCGCGATTGCAAGTTGAGAGGGTTGCTTTCTGGCTTGGCTTTTGGTGCTTTCACTTCCTCTCTTCTCTCGATTTGCTTGTATTGAGCTCTACTTGCCACTTGTGAGTGAACAGAGAAACGATTCAATTTTAATGCTGAATTTACTGAATGAAGAAATTAGAGAACGGCTAAATTAAAATTCATTGTTTTTATTTTACCCAAACATTTCTCACATAATTTTATTTATATTAACAGTGCGTGGTAAGTGGCACATATGGACGGAACACAAAGCTACTATAACTATTTACTAATACATTAACAAACTACATTACATTGCAATTGCATTTTATTTATATTAACAGTGCGTGGTAAGTGGCACATATGGACGGAACACAAAGCTACTATAACTATTTACTAATACATTAACAAACTACATTACATTGCATATTAACTTTTTAGTGCACTAATACTTAATACTAGTAGTACTTAATTCATTAGAACTGCTGTACTTTTTTTAGTATTTTAGCAGCAGATAAAGCAATGTAGACAAGACAAAGGTACTAAAATTAGAAATTATGTAAATGGTACTACTACTAATGCTATACTATTGTAGCTTTAGATATAGTAACTTTAGTACGGAACTGCTAGCTCATCGCACCGGAAACAGTCGTTGTCATTTATTTTAAAAGTTAGAGAAAAGACTACTAAAGAAAGACTAAAGATTTACTGCATGGAACAATGTTGATTTGATTTATCTAAAATCTAAATTATTTTAGTCTATTCATTCCCATATCAAGATTAAAATGGAAAGCAGAGCGGATAATCTATTACTAAACAAAAAAACGCACAGGATTAGTGCTTATTCGGATTCGGACTATAAAATCTACATTTGCACAAACTATTTTACGTATTTACTGTATGTATATTCATTAATAATGTACATATAAAAGTGAAGTACATCACGCTTTCTTTTACAAGTACTCTCGCGCTCATTATTCGTGTTTAAGTATATATTGAAAATAATTAATAATGTACATATAAAAGTGAAGTACATCACGCTTTCTTTTACAAGTACTCTCGCGCTCATTATTCGTGTTTAAGTATGTATTGAAAATATTATTCTTTATTTCATTGCTTGAGTTTGTTCGGCGAGAAGATCCTCATTGTTCCTCTTTTCAGTTATTGACGATGCCAGAGCGTAAATCTGCTCGATTACTTCCGAGGACAGTCTTCTTTCAAAGTTTGCAGCAGACACTTTGTCTTTTCCACAGAGACAATTCCACAAGCTCCAGTCGTTTCTCAAATGGCCCCCAGTTTTTCGTAGCTTCTCGTTGAACACTGTCTGGAACTTGTGCTCATTGTCCAGCTTGATGGTAGTGACATTCATCTTTCGTAGGTAGTACGTCAACGTATCATGGCTGAGAACTTTGCCAAGTGGACGTAGTCCAATGAGAAGAGATTCAATGTAGAAGATGTGCTCCACTTGTTTTGCTATTTGGCCGACCTTTGCCCTTTCCCGAAGTTCCTGTAATTAATTGGGCATAAACTCATCTTAAAAACAATATGCTCATGTATATATGTATAATCTTTCTCCCAATTGTTTAGTCCATACCATGACTTTATCCAAAGCAAAACCCGTGAGTAAGTTGTAAAATCCAACCGGAACGGAAATGAGAAAGGCCAAGAAGAAAATCAAGTGGATGACTCTGTAGGTCAGTCGCTGTCTAGCAAATGTACCACCCGCAGTATCATTTCCTGCTCCACTTCCTTCTTCATCCTTATCATCGAATGTATCCTCAAAATCGATTTCTCCAGTCATCATCACAAGTATTTTTACAATTGGCTTAGGAAAAATGCTGTTGAGCGAAGAATGCTGCGTGCATCGAAAAGTAAAAAAGAAAAATCATAAGACGTGTTACGACTATNTTCTTCATCCTTATCATCGAATGTATCCTCAAAATCGATTTCTCCAGTCATCATCACAAGTATTTTTACAATTGGCTTAGGAAAAATGCTGTTGAGCGAAGAATGCTGCGTGCATCGAAAAGTAAAAAAGAAAAATCATAAGACGTGTTACGACTATTTAGCAGCTGTGCGAGATACGGTAAATTTATATATATATTTTTTTAGCAAAGTAAAGCTAATCTTTTAAATCGAGTGAGAATATGTATGTGAGAAAAAAAGTCACGATTTTAATGTCCATGATGGCTTACCTCTTCAAATATTATCATGAAAGCAAGAGTGAAGCCAACGATGAGGGGAGAGCAGCAGAGGAGAACTTGCGAGATCTGAATAAGAACTTGCTTCAACACTTCAATAACAAGTCCAATCTTACTCTGCAGCTTTCCTATTTCCCTCATGCTGAGCACATAAGCTAGCAATACTCCTGCCTGCAAGTCATCAGTCATCATCATAATTTAGGAGCAAACTCATTAATTTTGATTTCGAATTTTAAGCACACACTCTTTGTAACTCTGGGACTAACCGCGGTAGTATACTTTTGCCACTTCTCAGGCTCCTGATTGGAATAAACTGGATAGATGGCAATAAGGGCCAAAACATTTTGAATGTACCTGCACCGAGTTCGTCACGCTTCTAAAGTAGCGTATCCCGAGACCATGTATTTCAAAAACTTCATTCAGAAGTGAGGCGAGTACGTAAATGGCCATGAGTGTGGCTGCAATTACGGCAACGGCTGTACTCCCAGTGTGACCGCTTCTATATTGCGAGCAGACCAAAACTGTGTAGGACAGGAGCCAAAAGAACTGTGAAAGTAATCGGGAAAAAATCAAAGATGAGCTTATAAGGAAGTATTGGCTAATTTACTATCCATCAGATTTTACAAACTGATTGTTTTTAAAGGTGTATTGTTTTTTGTTTTTTTATTCCTCCTACAATGAGCTTTTGCGTACCTGGCACACTATCCAAAAGGCAATAATTGGACTAAGTCGTCTCCACTTTTTTATGATGAACAGTTGAACGAGTGGGTGCAACAGAATTTCCTTTTGAGTTTCGTACTTCCATGAAAGCGACTCAAACAAATATTTCGTCTCCTGTTGTCGGCAATTGTTCACGGGATCGACATAGCCCGTTATGGCTCTGAGAGAAGTGATAGGCGGAGAAAAGAAAAAAAATCGTTCGTTAACATCATTGCACTGAAGTAAATGGCTAAATTGCAATAATCACTCTCAGAGGAAAAGAAAATGATGATAAACTGTGTTTGTACTTGGGCATGCTATGCAATTTTCACTAATGCAGATAATAACTTGTTTAACTTTGCTTAGTCTAAAAAACATTCCATTTAAGTAGAAAAACGCTTAACTAACCCGTAATCAGCGAGAAGAG
>JAHZND010003250.1:0-13011 GCA_027744115.1 Acrocyrtus sp. NNG-2020 | reverse complement strand
CGGCACACCTGAAGGCGCACACAAAATAAGGAGCCAGTAGTAAATGAGAGGTAGCACGGAAAGTTAAAGTCAGTTCCAGCAAAAGAAAAACAAAAAAAAATTATTCTGAACTTGACGCATACGTAGTTCATCATCAGCGAAAAGAGGATATTGCCTGAAATGAAAAAAGGTTTAGAAAAAAAAGGAAATTTCCTTTCTCATTTTCCCCTAGCTCAAAGTAGGTGGTGGTGGGAGCAGGACAGTAATACTCTGGAACTCTGGAAGAGAGAGAGAGAAAGAGCTACTGGAAGAAAAGGAGATTTCCAGGGAAAAAAGGTATATCAAAGAAATAGTCCTAATAATTTACTTTAGCTTTTTCCTCCCGCTCCTGGCAAAATGCGGAGTATTAAAAAATTTTATCAAGGCGAACTTGTGCGGAGGTGAACTGGAAAAATAAATATACTGCGGAAGAGTTTTTTACTCCAAAAAAGAACGGACTGCAATAAAAATTATGTAATTGGAAGTGAATAAAAAAAGTGTTTAGCTGGGATTAGAGGGAATTACACGCTGGAGGAGATCACACCTTTTTTTTATTTCAGTGAGAGAAAGGCTCCAGCCCGCGAGAGGCTGCACGGGTGGAGTCCATTATCTTCTGGAAAAAAGGAGAAAATGGGCCAAAAACGTGTAACGGTTTGTACGTGGCCTAGAGAATAAAAGAGGTGGAATAGAAAAAAAGGGAGCGGAAGTGGGCTTCTTCTATACTACTCTCATATATCAACATAGAGAATCCATTCTTTTTTTCTCCAGAACTAGCAAACTGGAGAAAAGGGATCTGTAACGCATAATGAATATGTAATGGGCGGGAAGCAGCTAACTGAAAAATCGTGGTATTTAGCGTAATAATATTTTTTTAAAATGTATGTGATAAGCGAGGGTGGATAAGCACACACGCACCGAGAATGGGAATGCAGTTTTTTTTTTAAAAAAAAGTTCAATAGCATATCTTTTTGGCGTTTACACCCACACACTTTTAAAAATTCGCAGATATTCTGGTCGGAGCACGTAGCGCCCATCAACTCTAACTAGCATTTTGGGAGGAGGAAAATCAAATTGCTCCGTTTTCTAACCAGCTTCAGAAGGAGGGAGAGAGCCCTATTCATTTCCTTAATAGAAAGCTCACTATATTTTTTTTAAAAAAAGAGGATGTGGCGGTTCCTTTGCGAGCTTATTAGTAGAAAAATGCAAGGAAGGAAAATAAAAGTAATGGGAGGATAGCAGGGAGGAAAGAAGAGAAATGCGCCGGCTTTCCTTTACTCCTCATAAAAAAATTCTTTTTTGTGGCGTGGCAGCTATAGAAAAACGGAAGAAAACAGATCCTACTCACTTGCATTTTTTTGCAGAGCGAAACTACAATTTTTTTATGCAGGTGGCTTCAGGCTTTACATCTTGAACACGGTAGATTCATATTTTTTCTTGCTGGAGAAAAAAATGGATATTATCCAGGATAAGAGTGTATATGGGAGTCGGAGCACCGAGGAAAAAGTTTTTGTGCTGAGACTCGGCTGCTCTCTAATATATTTTGTGGTGTGCCAGTCCCACTCATTTTTGGAGTATTAATGATTTCTCCTGGAGAAAATTTTTGGTGGAGGGAGACGTTTTTAGTGGTTTCATGCACACGGAATGGGAACATCCGTAATGCGTTCCGTTAATGTAGTGCGGCAGATCATGGAAAAACATTTTTATTTTATATTTTTCCGCAAAGGTCTGTAAGCACAGCTGGCTCTGGCTGCGTACGAGCCACACTGCCACTGCCACCTCCACCGCACTATGCTCCAGCTCTTGTAGTGTAGAGAAAAACGGAACGCGTGTGTACTTGTCATCCATTCTGGAAGACTGGAAGCCCTTGAATATCCCCAAAAAATTATTTTTTGCATCTAAAAAAACTCTTCTCCCTCTGGAGAGTCGTCGTCGTCGGTGATTACATGCCGAAAAGTTCCTTTTTATTATTCGCATTGCGGAAACAATGTTCGTTTTTTTGCGAAAAGTGAGCCTATAGCCAAAATGGCTCCCTATCTTTTTAGACATGTTTTTTGGCGGGCTGTGTAGCTGCATAGAATAAAAAAAAAGTTCTGGAGAAAATGTGAGAGTGTGGCTAATGCCTAGAAAACTTGGTTGCTAGCTCTCTCAGTGCACGCACTGGATCTACCAAAAAATGGGAAATTGATCTTGCTCCAGTACATAAATCATTTGCACAAAGGCTGTCAACTTTCCTCTTTTTACTTTTGCGGTTTCCCTCCAAGAAAAAAATATTCACAAAATTTTTACTCCACTGCTACTCTTCCAGTTGCCTCGACGCTGAGGGAAGCTATCCACTATTTAAATATTTTATATAAAAATGTCTCACTTTTCTTTTAATTACTCTAATTTTTAGTGTAACTTTGAGAATAAAAAAAATATTCTTTTTTTTACAGAAAACTACCAAAAAAAAGCTAAAATATTAAGTAGAGAGCACAGGCTATCATATCAGGAATGGCGCTATAGCTCCCCTTTTTTACCAGAAAAAGCACTTACGCCATTCCGCACCATAGACAAGTGACACGGCTCCATTGTCACTTGAATTGGGTGCGCCAGTCCCTATTTTTTATGCTGTATCAAATGTCAGCGTTCACTTTCTTACATTTTTTTGGAAAAAACTCCTGATTTTTTTTAGCAATATGGAATTTTATTGTGAATGAGCTGACAATATTTATCGGGCTGATGAGCATAATATTCCATCTCTGCTTATTGATAAGGTAAAGCAGAATGGAGTTCTTTGGAGTGCGAAGGGAGGAACTTATGGCGGAGCTTATTCTAGCGGATACAATTTGTAAAGTGGTGTGAAATTTGGTTTTCTCATGTGTACCTTCCAATAAAGAAGGAAAGGGAAATAGGGAAAAAGGAGTGCTTTTTGGAAAAACGGCAATTTCCGGGATAAGCTTTTTTCCCAAACAAATTGGAAATTGGGAATATTGGAAATCACCTTGAAAAATTCCTTCCGCTTCCATCCCCGGAAGAAGTTTGTGATAAAGGAGTGCTTTTTGGAAAAACGGCAATTTCCGGGATAAGCTTTTTTCCCAAACAAATTGGAAATTGGGAATATTGGAAATCACCTTGAAAAATTCCTTCCGCTTCCATCCCCGGACGGAAGAAGTTTGTGATGGGGAAGATAATGCAGTGAAAATTGGAAATGAAGAGGACTTTTTTTTCTTTGGAGGGAGTTCCATGACGCTAACATCTTTTAAGATGACATATGATCTCCGGGAAAAAATATTATATTAGGGAATCCTTGACGGAAAGGATTTTTTTTGGGCGGGAGTGCGTGAAAAAAAGAAAGTTTTGAAATTTTTCTGCCTTTCCTCTCTACAGCACCGCTTTATTAATGGATATAAGGGCTGAGCAATTCCAGTAGAAAAAATTTTTTGGCGCCCGGGGCTAAACGAAATGAGCTCATTTTCTGCAATTATATTGAGCACTTCATCCCCGGCTGATAGTGAGTTTTGTGCAGAAACGCGGAAAATGACGTTTGCGAAAAGGGAAAAAGTAAATAAAAATATTATATTAGGGAATCCTTGACGGAAAGGAATTTTTTTGGGCGGGAGTGCGTGAAAAAAAGAAAGTTTTGAAATTTTTCTGCCTTTCCTCTCTACAGCACCGCTTTAATGGATATTAGGGCTGAGCGATTCCAGTAGAAAAAATTTTTTGGCGCGCGGGGCTAAACGAAATGAGCTCATTTTCTGCAATTATATTGAGCACTTCATCCCCGGCTGATAGTGAGTTTTGTGCAGAAACGCGGAAAATGACGTTTGCGAAAAGGGAAAAAGTAAATTTAAATTTGAAATGAGCCGTTTTCCATCACACCAACTTTTTTTCAAGCTTGCCTCCAGGTGTTTTCCAATTACGAGAGAAAAATAAATGTAAATTCCAGCGCAAAAAATTTTCATGAGGTGGCATGAAGGAAGAAGGCATGTCTAAAAAGCTGAAAAATATTTTCTAGTTAGACAGGCAAAAAGCGAATCGCAATTTTAGTGGAATTTTTCTGAAAAAAGAAAAACTTTTTCCTTCCTTTTCTTAAACTTTTTTCTTCAAAACATGTAATCCAAAATATGGAAAAAAAGTGTCTGCTCAGAAATAAAAAAGGATGCTCGTCAAGTCTTTTTATCAGGAAGACGTATTAAACTGTTGGAAATAGCCGTAAAAAAATAACAGGCCACACCTTTCCCATTCCCAGCTGTGTTTATGCCTTTGCGGAAAATCCGTTATTTCCAGCGGCTTAAATGGCATTTACTTTATCTATTTTTGTAGATTCCCACCAGAAACTGGAAGATGCACGCAAATGTTTTTTTTTTCTTGGCGCGCTCACAAAAAGAGAAGAAAAAAGGTGGAAAAAAAATTGTTGAGCTCACCTCGGCTTGAACATTCGGGGAAGGTAGGTTGATATAAGGGGCCGATCCACTTCTAGTGCTTCCATCTCTGCTGCGAACCAAACCTGGAAAAAACAAAAAAAAAACAAAACAGTTTTCTTAGATTCCCGGAAAGAGAATGCATTTTTCGAGCATCAGAAAGAAAAAAAAATGGCGAGCGAGGGTGCATTTTAGCCCCGCACCATTTTTCGGATATATGGTCCACGCACAAGCACAATTTTTAGCTGGAAAGAATTTTTTTCTGTTATCAGGTGGCAATAAAAACCTTGAAATAAAAAAGAGTGGGACTTGGGACCCCGACCCTCCACGCAATCTAGTTAAGTACTCGAAAATAAAAATTGGGGAAAGCGGGCATATGGCTCCCATCCATTTTTTTCATCGCAATTCCTCAGTGAAAGTGAGTGGAAAAAGTATTTTTATTTTCCCCTAGAAAAAAAGTACAGTATGCAAACTATTTTTTGCAAAAAAAAATTGTTTTGATTTAGCTCCCGTGTAAACTGCTCGGGTGAAAAAAAGGAAAATGGGTTTGCTCACACATCACATCACCTGCTCCGACCAAAATATCAGCGCCATTCTCACGCAAACCCTATAAAATGGGCACATTTGCTTTCTCCTTTTCACAGATTTGCAGTGCAGTGTGTAGGGAAATATATAGGCGCCAGGCGCCAGCTCCACAAATTTTATTTTAGTTCCAGCAAAAATGTATACGTGGACTGCGCACATTTATTCATCTTTATTTATTTCCTCTCCAGCATCGCCCCAGCCAATATATAAGAGTGGACAAGCCCATCTTCTCCTTGGATGTGGGCTCCTTTACCCAAAAAAAACAAATCTATTTTACGTTTGGGGGCTTCATTACAGAGGAAGAAATTGTGCTTTTGCTGTTGGAGCCACGCGTCAAGAGTAAGCAACCAGTGGCATATAATATCAGTGCCAGTTTCCGCTCGTAAAAACAAAAAAGAGAGGAGCTCTCTCCAGCAAGATAAAACCGGAGAGGAAAACTGGTGCATCCGCCTTGCAAATAATAATTTTTTTTCAGACTAAAATAGCACACCGCTCTATTTTCGTCTCCGAAAAATCTCCTTTCTCTTCCTCGTCACTATTAGAATTCAGAGGAAGATGCATATTTTATGCCCTCCTCTATAAAACATATGGACTCTCTCTCTCTTACTCCAAAAATGGAGTCTCCATCTTTCTCCCACTCCTTCCTCCCAAAATCCTTTTATTTGATATTGCGGGGCATTGAGCATTCCAGAAAACAAAAATTTGCTCCAGCCCACCTTTTCCATCAGAAAAAGGAGTGGAAAGTAGAAGAAGGAAAAATGAAGGAAGGATTTTTTTCTTGAATGTTTTTTTTATTATTTTTCTTCTTGTAGAAAAAAAATAGTTTCGGGGAAAGGGCTAGCTATCCACTCGAGTGTATTCCCTGCCCTTTCACTTTGTTTACCCATTTTGTTTTCTTGTATTTTCATGAGATAACATGCGCCGGAGGGAGGAAAATGAGAGGATATATATACTTTTTGTTGCACTCCGAACGGAAATGGGGGTCATGAGGCACAAAAGCTAAAAAGGAGAAATATTTGAAGACGGAAAAAAGTAATTATAAAGTGGAGCGTTTAAAAATTATGCGGGAGTGGAGCTGGGGAATGGAGGAGAGCGATGATCTAAGAAAAAAATGGAGTGTGGAGCGCAATTAGAGAAGTGGAAAGGGTCAGAATTTTTTTTATATATTTTTGGAGGGAGAAAGTGTGGGAGCGCAAACAGACGTGAGCGGGTGAGAAGAATGAAGAAATGTTGTGTGCGGACTATTATGGAAAGGCCGTTTGGAAGGAAAATATATTTTCTTTTTGGAGGGAAAAGAAAGAAAAAAAAGGAAAATGGGATGAGGAACATGTTGCATGTAAGATGATGATGATGATGATTAACTCGCATTAGTGCTCCCAGTCTAGTCACATATTTAATGAGGTCGTTTCCATTATTTCAGCGTTGGGAGCAAAGAAATATAAAATAATAATAGTGCTGGAGCTAAAGAAAAAAAACTGAAGAAAAAGGGAATTGTCACATATTTAATGAGGTCGTTTCCATTATTTCAGCGTTGGGAGCAAAGAAATATAAAATAATAATAGTGCTGGAGCTAAAGAAAAAAAACTGGAGAAAAACGGAATGGAGGAATGGAGGGGGAGAAGATTACAATTTTTTTTTCGCGAGGAAATATAATAGCAGTATGCAAATGAATGGAGAAAAAAAATGAGATTCCCGGTTGAGCACTTCTCCCCAAAATTTTCTTTTTTTCCAGCTCTCTAATCTGAGATGGAATAAAAGTCTGGAAAAAAATATTTTTTGTATCCGCTTTTCATTCTATTTTTGTTTTTTTGAGAAGAGGAAAAATCTTCTGCTAATTAAATTCTCGGGAATTTCACTTAATTAAATGCTAGTTGCTCACCGCCCCACGCTATAAAGACGCTATCATTTGAAAATATATTATTTCTAAGTCGGCTTTTGAGCCTTCTCCAGGAAAATTGAAAAAATGTGACCTTTTTTTAAGCCGGAACATTCTCCTGTCGATTTTCTCGAAAAAAAACATTAAATTACATTTGCGAAATTACCCGAAATTATCATAAAGGAGGCTATTTTTGTACCCATTTTTTTGTTTGCCGATATCCTCCAGACAGCTCTCTTACTGTGAATGTGAAAACCTCTTCTCTGCGAAATTACTCCCTACACGGGAGCCATGTTCCGGTGACGCACACAGAGAAGGAGAAGTACCATCAAAAAACAAGTTTTTTTTCCTGTGAACAGCTTTTTTTCTCCTGTGAAGATTGCTTTCTCTCTTTGCAAAAAAAAAACTTGTCCCGCTTTGTTTAAACTATGCCATCATTCATTTCTGTCCTTTTTTTCTATTATTAGCACACCAGAAATGGGATGCGGGACATATTGCGAAAAAATCACATTTTTTTCTTCATCTTTTCCTTCTCCATTCCCTACCCTACCCTATTTCCAGCTGTTGAGCGGGTAGTATAGCATCTCCAAAAATAAAATTCGCTTTTTTTTAAATGAACTTAAAGTAATCATAGCGGAGAATGAAATTGGATGTGCTGTAGCCGTAGCGCCACCGACAAAAATAAAAGAATATTCTTTAACTTTTTTTATATTTCTTCTCCTCCTCCTCCCATATTCTTCTTATCAGTTTCCTACAATCCGGAAATTGAGATGGAGACGGAAACTTGAGCCATTCATTAAACTTTTTTTTATATATTTTTCTTTTCCGCTTTTCCCGACAAAAAGGAAAATTTTAGTTTGAGGAATGTTGAATGTGGGCACCATGCAATCGTTTACGCAAACATACTCACTTTTTAAAAAGAAAAAAAAAACTTTTTTAATTGTCCTCTAATAAAAAAGATGGCTTTTTTAGTTCTAAGGATGAAATTTTTATTGTCAGGGCAACCTACTTCATTTAAATAGTTTCCGCTCCAGATTTTTACTCTTCTCCTCCCAAATAATTTACATTTTTTTGTTCCTATCCCAGCCCAACAAAAATATTTTTTTGGAGTGCAATTCCTACTGGAAAAATTTTTTTTCCTCTTACAATACCCCATCCAACTCAACTTTATTTAGTGGTTTCCAGCTCTCTCGCTCACTTCATTACCAAATAATGAAAAAAGTTTTTTTTCTCTGATTTCCCCATTCCTGTACTCTTCCTTGGCAAACTATAGCTGGAGCAAGTTTTTGGAGCCCACCCTCGAAAAATAAAAACTTTTTCTGTGCAGTTCACTCATCTTTTTTTTTCTAAAACTGTATAAAACTGCGTTACACAATTTTCCCCAAAAATTCCTCTTTTTTTAAGCTGCTCAGGGTTAAAAAAAGTGGCGTATCGTTATCTTTGATGGAGGCTGTCAGTGAGGATGATGAGGCGCGGCGGTGACAGCACTCTTCCTTGTGTGTGGCACTCTCGTCAAAATTCCAAAATAACTTTTTTTTCCAGTCAACTAACCAAGTAAATAAAGCGGGTCTGCACATGGCTCTTTTAATTTCGCGTCAAGATTGCTCAACTTTCTTTTTTAGGAAAATATTTTTTTAAAAAAAGAAAACACGCAGAAAAGCTATATCCTCCTCCTTTTTTATGAGATCACGATGACAATAGCAAAAACGAATCCTCGCAAAAAAAATTGTATACTCCGGCGGGAAAGAAGATACGCTTTTTTCTTTTAAAAAAGTTTTTTTAGAGGAGCAATTATAAGTGTAAGCTCGAAAACGGGAGAAAACCGTTTCCTTGTAGAACGCAGCAGGGCACACACAATCTCGGGTCGCAATAAAAAAAGGCTGGATGCGCTACGCGCTTATAAAAAATATTATTTTTGTTGAACAAAAAATTAGTTTTCTTCACTGAAGGCAAAAAAAAGAAGCCATAATTTATTTTTCTTTCCCAATTTAGGGTTTAATTACTCAAAAAAATGAAGTTACTTTTTGGGAAAGGAAGAAGGAAGTTTTATGAACTGTTTTACATTCGCCATTTTTACCAAGGAAAATATGTTTGTGCGTGGACGTGGACACTGCTCACTTTTTAAGTTTTTTTACGGTAAAATATTAAGTCAATTAATTTTTTGAGTAACTCACCTCCACTCACGATTTGGAGACGGCTGGCGTCATGGATGGCCGTGGAGGCTTGCTCACAGCAGAAGTGACAAGGTGGGTCTGCGTCCGGGTAATCCAGCTCGGAAACATGTGTCACTGCCACATTTCCACAACGGGCTGTTCGTATCTCACTCTCCCAAACTAGCCATATTCATTTCGTCACCAAAATCAAATCCCACCCAAGAAAAAACCAGAAAGACATACAAACCGTTTTAACCCACCGTTTTACTTTCAAACTTTCCGTTTACGGCGGAAATACCAAAAAACCATACACTTTTTAAAAAATATATCACATGACATCAACAATAACTAGAAATCCACACCATATTATTATACAAAAAACACTTTTGTTTTCTCTTATTTCGCTGTCGATTCCACACTAAAAAATAAAAAAGTTGAGTACAAATTTGAGAGGGTATAAAGGCGCTACGTTATAGTTTTTCTGTAGTTTTTTTTGCTACGAATAAAGAGTCTGGCGAAGGGAACTGAGGAAAAAACTGATTTTTCTCTTAGTTTGCATCAAAGTGCAATTTTGAGAGAATAAAAAGGCTAGCTAAAAGTGTGCATTTCCCACTTTAGTTCGGGGTTTTTTTTCATACACAATTTTAGCTGGAGAATATAAGAAAAAACGGGCTTGTGCATGCGTAATGCTTTTTTATATATCGCTACAAAAAAAAATTAAGGTTGAGTTTGTCCGCAACGGTCCACTTACTCGTTACACATGCCGGCTACACAACTGTGCAAGTAAATGACGTGCATGTCTATCAGACCATAAAAAATAATAAAAGTTGGAGAAAAAATATCAAGAAAAAAAGCAGCAGAGAGGAGATGGACACACCATAAGGAGCACACTATTTTCTTTTTCTTTTCCAGAGCTCCAGCCAAATATCAAAAAAACAAAAATTTGGATATGGAAAAGCAAAAAAGTAAATAACTCTCTTCTCTTCTTCCAGGAATCTGGACACTTTTCATAAAAAAATATATATTGGCGCAATAATAATGCAAGCGATAGCCCTTTTTAAAAGAAATTTTTTTTACTGAACGGTCGAGCTGATCTACACAAAAAATACAATTTTTCTGCTCAAACTATCCTTCCCTTCTAAATAAAAATGAAGTTATTTTGAAAAATGTACCTACCTTTTTTTACCTTGCTCAAAATAATTTATATTTTTTGCACATTTCAATAAAAAAGTGAAAATAAATGAAATTTCGAATAATTGTGCGAAAAGGTATAATCCGGAAGGAAGTTTGATTTATTTTTTTTCGGAGAGGTGCTGAGTATGTGGCGCTTGGTGGAGGAATCGGAAAATAATGAGGAGCTTGTTGTCAGCTCTTTGCTCTTAAATATTTTTTTTTTCGGAAGAGGAGAGAAACGATGTAATGAAGGTAGAGAGTAATGGACAAAAGCAGTTAAAATGGAGGAGTGCATATGTCAGCGAAGAGCATATAGCCCAACCACACACACACATTCGCAGTAAAAAAAGGAGAGCTGAGGAGAAGGAGAGAGAAGGTGGATGTGGCGCTGTGGATGCCACTTGCGTAAACAAGCTTGAAGGGATATTTGCCAGAGTGGAAGGCTGGAAAAACGGTTCGCAAATAAAATATATATATTTTTTATTGTGTACGTCCCCCACATACAACAAAAAAAAATTCTTTTTCGCGTATCCAGTATCCATCCATCCCAAACGAGAGAGGAAATACTGTTACTGGGAAATAGACACCAAAAAAAGAGGAATTGGGCATTGAGCGGTGATCGGCTACAAATAAAAAATTGTGTATAACGAGGGGAAACTAAAATAAAAATTACGGGGCTGGCTATGTTACTGTAAATGTTGCTGTTTATTTATGTCGTGAAATAAGTGGGGGCACACGTTGCGCCTTGCAGATAAAAGACAGATAAAAAATAAATATAAAATGTGCAAAAAAATAAAATTGGAGGGACGATGGTGGTGGTTCAGTGGATGTATTCTGCTGGGTGATTTTTTTTGCTAGTTGCTAGTGGCTTAATCATTCCACGTAATGAGTCCCTTTTCCGCGGTTTTTTTTTCACTTTTTCCAATCTTTCAATAAAAATTTGCTCATCTGGAAAATAAAGTCACGGCGGTTTTTGCGGTGATGCACTTTTCCCTTGTTACTTTTGCTGTGCACGAGCGATAAACTTTTCTTTTATGAGGGGAGCTCTTTTGTCTTTTTTTTTCCCGAAATTTTAATGGATGTATCTGTTGTGATGCCACTGCTTTTTTATTTCCGGAGTTTTTTTATATTAATTTGGAATGTGCGGGGGAAAAAAGATAAAAAGGAAAAATATTGCAAATTTTTTTTCTCAATTATATGACTAAATTATATGGTAAAAGTGGAATAAAAAAATGTCATTTTTGCTTTTTGTGTAGACAGCTGCTGGTTTTTCAGTGCGGGCTCGGAAAATTGCTAATTTCCCTGCTATTTTGTGTTCACACTAAATTAACCGTTTTTTGTCACAGGCCACACAACCACAAACTCATTTCACCCGGAAAAATTGCAAAACTATTTGCACAGCTCCAGACACTGTTTCTCTTGTTTAAATTTAACGGCAGATCGTTAACTATATTTGATTGCTGTGTGCTTTTCTACTATTTTTCAGGAGGAAAATCCTCCATTATTAATATCTTTTTTTTATTATTTACCTGGGTGGCCCCTCTACAAAAAGTGGCAGAAGCTGTCCCCTTTTGACAAGCGTCCCCAAAGCCGTATTTATTTGAGGAAGGTTAAGCTGGGAAGAGGTTATCCCTTTTTTATGAGGTTTTTTTGTGAGGTCGCAAAGTTATTGCTTTTAGTGCTGCTCTCGCCACAAAAACTAAAAAAAAACTTTTTTAGTGAGAGGAAGAAAGGTGCGGAGAGCTCATTCACTATGTAATTTCACCTCTTCAAAATTTTTCACTCAACTGGTGTTCTCCAGCACATAAGGAAAGCACATAACTTTTTTTTGGCAGTGGAGCTCTTTTCCAGGGCAACGTGTCAACCAGCAGCACACATAAAACATATTTTTTTTCCAGTCCTATTTACCTTCAACTTGAAAATAAAAAGGAGAGGGGCCGGGAGCAACTAAGCCATTATTTATTAACAGCGAAATCCACCAGTTTACGGGCTCTGCTCTGTAAAAGAACATTAAAAATGTGCCCACCTCCGCTCACACTCTCTCCTAATAAGCTTCTCACCTCCAAAACATTCCCGAGCTCTTAATGACGCCACTCCAGAAAAAAAATATTCTGAGATGGCCCCTCAACATATTTGCATGGATACTTATGGAAAGGATAGCAAATAATTATTTTTTTGCAGGGACATTTAAAATGAGCGGATGTTATGCAATCGATCCGAGACACAAACTAATTTTTTTCAAAAATTTTCATTAAGTCTGAATCGTGCACACTCCATTTTAAATCCACACTTTTGGGCTCCTCATCTCGTGAGAAAAGAACCTTTTCGGTATGAAATCGGAGACTCTCTCCCGTGAAGGGGAACTTCTCAGCAGGACACGTAATTCCTCCCAGCAAGGGGAAATTAGCAGTACAAGTGCCATTATGCAGCTCCCCAACAAAAAATTAGTCTCCTTTCGCAGCAGACCTATTAGAGTAACTTTTTTTCCAATAAAATTCTTCTGGCAAACTGGCTAAATGAAAATAAAAAAGTGTCGTGGAGCTTGCAAAAAAGCAAATCAACTTTTGCATTCATGCCTTATGCAAGTGCTGCAACGCTGTGAGCGCAGCGTGCCCCTATCATTACGAAACTGTTTCCGGGTTAAATTAGGAGAAAAAATAGGAGCCGCTAATTTTTCCGGGATGAGATTTTCAGAAATTATCCCGTTTTTTACAGCTCTTGCATGTGGAACGCTCTTTTCTGTGGAGCTTTTTATCCAAGTCTCCTGCGGAATCCTTCAAAAAGCTGCTAACTTTTATTGCTACAC
>JAHZND010003249.1:12755-27479 GCA_027744115.1 Acrocyrtus sp. NNG-2020 | reverse complement strand
GTTGGTGAAAGAAAAGTGTCATATTGACTTGGCTCAGCAACAAGGTCTACCAGGGGGTGGTGGAGAGTCAGACCAGTCTGCTTCACGCAGGAGTGGCTTATTTTGTGGTGGGGGGATCATGGAAGTTAATTCTACTAGTATTCCTTCAGCAGGTTCAGCATCGCAGTTCGCACCGTATGAGTGGCTCAAGGGCATTCCAAAGGGATATTCTTCTGCAAGCCAGAAATCAGAAAATGTGATGGACCAGCAGCAGGGAAATGACCTCTCTAAAAGTGATTTACAAAACGAAAATCAATTTGGAAATGTTAACAATTCATACCAAGCAGTCCACAAGGATGCAGACGGCGACAACTCTGGTGCCGTAGAAAGTGTTGATGGAGTTCCGGAGGGAAACACAGTGAGCTCTGCAGGTAGCTCAAAACTGGCAGAAATATTAGGTGGTAAAAGGAAATTCATTTTCTAAAAAAAGAGAACATTGTTATGCTAAGTAATTGTAATGCTTTTGTGACAGTGCAAATTTTATTCACAGAAAGACCATGCCTCAATAGTGAACATGACATAAAGGCAGCGGAACTAGCCTTGGAATCCAATGGAGATAGTATTACGCTCCATGCTGAGGTGCCTCACGTTGCAAGTCACGAGATGGCTGATGAAGCTTCTTCAGAATGAGAAAGGGGAATGTCGGGGAGTGAGATTTAGGTAGTTAGATGCTAACTTTAAATTTTCAATATACATTTATTATTGTAGCTAAATAAGCATATGTTATATTTATTTTCTTTGGTAAGTTTATGTTTCGTTTCTTAATTGATAATATTTTGGAATTAATAAAATAAACACTTATTATGAAAATTTAATGCAAATTCACAACGTAAATTAATACATTTCAGTTCTCATTTGAGAAGCACATATATCTGTTATATTTGTGTATGTCGATAACTTTTCTGCTCTACCTCACCTCCACCTCACCCTCTCTTCTACTGTAAACCTTTTTAGAATGACTATCCTCTTTCTGGTATTTCCCTTGGAAGTGGAACACTTAAATCAGCTTAAAACATATGAGGTCACTGCCCATAGAGCAGTGCACTGGTCTAACTCTTCTGAATTTTGTACAGTCATCATGTCTGCTGGAGAATGATGATACCTGAAATATTTTTCATTTTCATTCATTAAGGCCAGGCCTGGAACGCCTTCCCAAATCATAAAGATTATGTCAGTTCCCACCGTTGGATAACTTTCAAATTGAGTTGCGTTAATGCTCGTCAATAGCTTCAGCACTTCCTGTATAATGCAGCCTGCCTCATGAGCCCCAGCAAACTCTAGTCCTTTCGGTTTAAACGTACCTTGATCTGACTCGAAGACAGCGTTGTATTTAATCATATCAGCTTTGTGCTGATTTACGAAGTATTCAGCCCCTAGAAGGCCTTGTTCCTCTGCCGTCCAAAAAATACTTTGAAGTGAGCGTCGAATCAATATGAGCTGAAACTGCAACTTTTTCGTCCGGCCATTCTCTTCCTGGAATTTCTCCAAATGAATTTCGTGACACTGTTTTATTCGGAAAAAACTCGTCCAGGAAAATTAACTTAATTGTGACGCTTTCTCCTCTTTCAGAAAATCGTGACAGCATTTCAGCGTCTTCTCTGGTTATGGATCCAAATGGAATTCGGGTCACATTCGGAGAGTAATTAGTTCCTCCAGTGTGTGGGGTGTCGAGAGACATGGGAGTCACCGACTCCGCAAGTGCAGCTACAGCACCTACAAGTGGAATTAAAATGATAAATTTGAAATTGAGCTTGATTTAAAATAACAAAACACCTATAAGTCTCGAAGTGCAGCTCGTAATACTGTCACTCGAGAGAGCATAGTCTTATTGTACCGCACCGTGCTCTGCTGCGGCGACGGCACCTCCTCCACGGTATTGTACGGAATCCCCGTAGGTTCCATGCCAGCCTGTGTTATACACGACGATTTTTCCGGGAACCTTTGACAAAATGACATTAATAATGATACAATGATGGTAAAAATTCACAATTCAAATAATTAATACTTACTAAATCTTTTTTCTCTTCCAGTTCTGTATAATTATGAACAACAAGTATCTCAGCCGTGATCCCTTCCTCGCCAGTACCAGGTGTCGGTGCAAGCCCAAGAACTCGTAAACTTTTGTAAATCGGTGCAATTATTTCTGCTGTTTCCTTTCCTCTGGTCCAGTGACTAACCTCGGCCCGTTCATCCCACACGTTAGCAATTCCATCTTTAGTCATTTTCTCCATCATATAGGTAATCGAGTCTTCCAGTCCCTTTCCACCCGTAAGTCTATTCGGATAATGGTCAACAAATTTAGCTAGCTCATTGTAAGTTCTCCCCTTAAACTGGCCGTTTAGTGCGAGGTCAATGATCTGATCTGCCACGCTTTGGTAACCTTTAATTTCATCTATTAGACTTTGCGACAGGTTACAGCTTGGTCCTAAACTCGAGTTTGCGTCTACAACCAAATTTTGCAATAGTATTGATGGAGATAAAAACACTACAAGTATTACAGCTAAGTGTGACTTTAGTCTCTCCATTTTTTTTAACTCAAAAAGCCTTTCTTAAATTGTCGGCTATTCCATGGAATGACGACGGCAAGTAATGGAGAATCAAAATAGCTTGTGCCACAAATAAAAGTTAGACTAAAACTGACATGGGAGCTCAGCTCTATGTAAGGTAATAAGGAGCAAATTAAAGCGTATGACTTATTGCTCATTTTCACTGTTTCTATACAAATTATGTAACATTCGTGTATACCCTTGAGTAAATGAACACCCCATATCTCAACCACATTAATATTTCCGATATGATAAAATAACTAGCTATATGCTTATCAGCCCTATGAACATTCCCATCACTCACAATTAGTATCAAATGTCACAGAGACAAAATCTTATTTATCAAAAGATAGTTAGGAAGTCATTGTCATTTAACTTTGGGAAGGTCTCACGGTAGTGGAGATATGGCACAATTGCAAACTGCATATAGGTACCTATACCAGGTACTGTGTGCTATATTTATATGCAACGACTAATTTCATCTATTTGTGCTTTAATTCTTTCAATGTTTATCGCCTGTCATTCGTCATTATGCTTAAATTGAAATAGAAGATATGCCTAATCACTTTTCAAGCGATTCAGTTCAGGGCCACTCGAAAGCGTGCATTACGAAGAAACCTGAAAATGATCTATGCAGACATGAAGCAACATTCAGGGCCGTTAAGTAGATACCAAACAAACATAAACATACAGAAAAGTCGAAAAGTACATAAATTATTACATTACAGCAAAAATTTATATTATAAAAATTGTTATACTAAAAGTATTCTTGTATGTATTTGTCCGGCGATCCCTGTTCATTTGGAATACCTAATAGAACAAAGTTAGAGGTGTTCTGAGAATTAAAGATACATAAATTAAGCAGAGCATGCCAATTAGCGTTAGTATGCATACCTTACTACCTATAATATATACATTCTATTTTTAATAGTTTGGTATCTCATCCCGCACATTACTAGTGCTATTTGTATTCAGAAGTCGATGCCAAGCATTTTGATACGGATTTTTTACTTCACTTCGTTGGGAATATGCTGCGCTGTCCAACAGTAATAAAAACTGTGAGTTTTTGGGGTCATTTGCCTACAAGTTGAATTTGATATGTCCTTAGACAATTATGAAATTAAAATTGAGTTGTTGATTTATAATACCCATTGTATTTGATGTATCATTCAATGAAATACACATTCTATTCACTTAATTTAATTCATGTTTTAAAATACTGAATTCGATCACCAGTCTAGGTTTCTCAATAAGAATGTGAATTGAACAGTCGAGTCAAAATAAATAATGTCATAATTTTCACGGCCATAGTATCTTGCACTCGGTTTTCGAGAAGTTTGGAAGGAATTCTGCATTTTGCATAAGCTTTTTTGTATTTACAATTTACAATAGTGCCATGCGATCTGGAAATATAATCAAGGGTGCGATAGGACTGTTTTTAACAGTCTCAATAGTAGTGGTAACTGATAGCTTATCTAGTTAAACGATTTAGAGAAATCGAGCAACTATTCCTAGAAAACTAAATTTTTTTGGAACATTTTAGGTCCTGGTTGAGGTGGCTGACGGCAATAGCAACGGAGCAGTTTTCCCTAATTTTCCGTGCAGCCAATGGTATGACAAAAGAAGACAACAAACTTTTCCATCTGCACTTAGATACTGTCAGGAGGGGCAGCGTCAGCGCAAAATCCTGGTAAACCTAGTCTGAAATTGAGCAAAAGTGAAAATGACAGAATTCTTGCATATGTATTTCCAATGCATTTCTTCACTTATTTCAGGCTAAGCGAAGGAACATAACGGAAATAAAAGGATGCATTCTGTGGAGAATCCGAGCAATAACTGAGACTGACTCTGGCTCGTTCGATTACGATGACAGTGGAGTCAAGAAGTCCCTTTTGACTATCTTTGGAGGGCTCTTTACGAATGAGTACACACAACAGCAAAATGATGAAAGAAAGGCCGTCGTCGACGAAATGTTGAAAAAGAGCGCACCTTGCAAAGAAATCTGTAAGTGATTGATTGATGGATACTACATACTATGTGCTCGATGTGTTATATATAGCAATTAAAACTGGTATTATTGTACCTTAATTACCAATCTCAAATTTCTAGTGAATGATGTTGCAAACAGAAAGAAGCTAAAGTCTGTACAATGGACTCCCTTTTACGATTGTATTGATAAAGCCTGGGTAAGTTGGCGATAAGCTTACTATTACCAAGTGATAACCAGGAAATTAATTGAAAAATAATCTATTTTTGCGCTAGTCGGAATACCAACCGGTTTATTATAATTGCTTAAGTCGTAAAATAATTTCAGTCTCTTAACATTTCTTCCGTTTTAATTTCGTTTTTTAGAATTGCTAACATCTCAACATTGCTGACAATTCTGCTTACATATGAAAAAGCACGTCACACTATTTTCTGTTACGCTGTATGTCAACTTTGCGAAAATTATATGCAACAAAGCGAAATAAAATAGTGATTTAGTTGCAAATGATGTGTTAAATTACAGCTGCAAATCATATAAACACTTCCGCAGGTTAGTCTTCCTTAGCCTATACCTGATAAATAGTTGATACGATTAATGAAATAATTCAACTTCGAGTCACAATTAAGTTGAAGCAAACTTTCTTACACTTGCGGAGCGGGCTACTGCTTGCAGATGTCTGCCTATTCAAAAGAATCGCGGCCATTCATTTCAATGGGCGGAAAAAATTAAAGACAAATGAATTTCTCCTTAGGTGATAATTCCAGTCCATAGAAAATTCCGGAAGCCATTCAGTTTACCTAGCATTACCATATCATTCCTGTCTGCACTGGAAAGTGTCCCCCTTTGCGTAAAACCACAGTGAAAATGTGTTCTCAAAATAAGTCATTAATATGCGTATCAGATTGCCAGATTGCCATCATCACGCTTCCACTTCCTCATTCACTTACCCCTCCTGAAAAAAAAACTTTCCCCCTTTTTCCTTCCCAGCTTCCACTCCGCTCTACCTCCATCCACCATCAGAGTGAGTAAAGTAAATGAAGTGAAAGTGTGGGAAGCTGGATTATTGGATTTTATCCTGCAGTTCAATTATACTTCACACACTGCACAGTTGGTGTGTTAAGTACATAGTACATTCCACTTTCTTGCAACTTTTCAATTGCCTCCTGCCTCCATGCCCACATTTTGCTAGTTTTCGGAGCCCACTACTTTTAGACGTCCCAAACCCTGACCACTTTCCGTTTCCACCGTTTTCCTTTTAAATCCTATGTTGAAATAGACTAGGGGCTTGCTAAACTACCGCCATTCCTAGATAAAATCTTTATTGACTCTCAAAGCATACGGTTTACTTTGTCCTTTGTTTTAGGATGTGACTGCAATACCTTTTGTCTTCTTTAATCCGAAGGGCCAATTTTTGGCGGACACTCTCTTCTAAAATTATTTTTGCAGAGGTCTTCCCTGCTTCCGTAGCATCAGTATCACCCAGTAAGGAATTCACAACTGAATGAATATGAATGCCCTTGCTCCACCCCATTCCCACAGTAAAGCAATTTCAATTTATCAACTTCAGAAATTATAAAAATTGGCGAAAAATTGTTTGCACAGATTTATTGCTTTGTAATTTGCATTATTCAAAAGCATGCAGCTAGAACACCAAACAATAGAAAGCTCGCCGCTATCAGTATCACGCAACCTGTCAATCGGTGGTCATATAATGACCATTAATCCTCTAAAATAAAGTTAGCTGTCTGTCACCAAGCTAGAGATGGGGCAATCCATCCCTTCCTAACCTTTACATTACGGCTCGGTTGGAATTTGTTTTTCCTTTTGGGAACCCCATTTCGCAGCCTATTGTTTTTGATAGCCCTTTTCCCTTTTATATCTCGCCACAAAACTCCATCACGGGACATTCCAGCGAAAAGAACAACATTTGTGTTAACGATCACGACACAGAGCTTTTCCCATGATCTGACTTGTTTGTACAGCAAGTCATTCCTCTTCTCAAAAGCAGAGGCAGAGTCATTCATGTATCGGTACTCTATTGGACTTGTTAGCAAAATGTTATCCATCACGTCGTTGTCATTGTCTTCCCAAGGAACAATACTGAAGTCTCCAGTCTCCAACCTAGTGAAAAAGCGAATGCTTTCAACATACCCCCAAGCAGATACACATTTCGCGACCCACTCGTGGTAAAAAACACACACGAACTACGCGACATACTCACGCCTGTTTTCCTTTGGCTTGACTGATCTGTTGATCCCGTTCTATACTCTGCCGATAGAGATAGAGATAACATGACAGAATGATTATGAAACGATTTCTACCATTAAAAATATAAAAAAAAATCTCCTTTTATTTCAACAGTAACATCCTTCCCTCCGGATTAAAGAACTACACCGCTATCATCCATAAATCCGCACAGCTGTGGAAATTCCAGTGCTCTTTTTTCCACAGCTAAAAAGTAGGCACTGCAAATGATGGATTTAGTTGTTGATTTGGCGCAACTTTCGACATCGCAAGCATGTAGCAAATGCAAATGAAAAGCGGGGAAAGCAAGTACGCAATCAAGTCTTCTCAATTTACGGATTTTGAAGGGAGTATAGTTTCGCCGGGATTTTCATGGCTGACGTAGTGCAACGTGACAGTACTGATGAGATAGAAAGGAATGTCTAATGGAAAATCATTAATCAGGATGAGTAAAAGAGCACAAAAATGACTTGATTTTGTTCCCGTCTTTCAACTCCCTTTTCCTTTTTTGGTTGCCTTCCCGAAAACCAGGTTTTTTCAACGGCTTGCCAATACAGCAAAATTGTAAAGTTGCATAGCTGGCAGAGTGTATATCCATTAAAATATAATGAACTGTTAATTAGACAGTTTTGTCCTTTTTTTATTCTTCTTCCTAGTACGTCAGCTCCAGCTGCACTATTTTACTGCTATTTCACAGTTAAACCCTTGTAATTAAAATAAATTGGATTAGCAGAACTGAAAACATGACGGAGGGAAGGAAGGAGGGAAGGAAAGGAGTCTGGGATGCTGCTTCAAAAAAAAGAGAAAATTGAGCAGATGGAATCAGCTCTTACCATGCTGCTGTACATTTACAACAGCACACTTATCTTTTTTGGTGCATATATTGTTAACTTTTCCCTTGAAATCTTATTGATCGATTTTCTTCACGGTGAGTGCCGTGATTGTTTCTACAAATTTTCTTTCCGTGGCTTTTTCTCCCTCTGCACTCGCCTGCTTAGAGCATCTTTCTCTTCCTTATCTTGTAAAGTTTGTTGGCTTAAAATCCTCCCTCATTCCATACATTTTTTAAAACTTGACTTTCCAGCCATGCTCCCACATCTTTCTCCAGCGCTCTCGCCTTCTTTCTTCACGCTCCGCTTTCCTCCCCATTCATTTACAAGTTTTGTCGGCTTTGTGTGTGGATAAAAAAAAAGCTTCGCTTTACTTTGTAACGGTAGAAAGAATAGGGAAAGGAGAAAAATAACTTTTTCTTGGAACGGCAAGTAAGTGCATGTCTGGCGCACCTAAATTAATAGGAGTTGGTGAGAAAGTCTGCCCTATCTTTGTCATCACTTCCGGAGATGTGGTAGAGAATATTAAATAAAGAGATAATAATAATATGCTGTTTTGAGTAGTGCTGGTTTATATACTTTAACGGTCGTATGAAATTACTCAGAGAATAGAATTTATAGGCAGAAATGGTGTTTTAATTACTCTTTAAAATTGAATTGAAAAAGGGTCATGAAAATAGGAGGTGTGATGTAATCTGACATTCAATTTTTGACAATGGCAATAAACTTGTTATTACCCTTTCTGGTGTAGTAACAATCCCGGGCAAACACAAATACAAAAAAGTCAATCTCTCTCGACATCATTATTGCAGTCATAATGAAATTTTTTTTACGTTATTGCCAATATTCCAGTGTCGTGATTTAGCTCCCGCTGGCAATGAAACTGGAACAGGTTTTTATTCAAGTTGGAATGCTCAAAAATCACTTTTCCCTCTCGACTAACCTAGTCTGTGGTAGTTGCTATTCAGCATAGTCACTGTGGCTGCGTAACTACATCCGTGGGTGGACTAGTGGTACACTGTTCCTACAAAAAAAAATAACAAGGAAGGAAGGGCGAGTCAAGAAGAAAAGCCGGATTGAGGAGCGTGATATCCTGTTTGGAGAGAAAAGTGGAATACGCGGACATCACCGTAAATAAAATAGAGTGACAATGAATTTTGAGCACAGGCCCGACTCTGATTGTGATCGTTTCAGCTCCCAGCATGAAATTATTTACAGGACTTGGCTACTTTCTCCACAATGAAAGTAATGAAGTGAAGCCTGAATTTTTCCCTAGGAGGACTTTCGTCAAAGTCCTTTAGTTTGGTGGTGATGGTGGGAATGGCGAAACTATACTTTTTTTTGGTTGCTCGTCCTTTTCCATGCCATTCTTCCCATTTCCTATTCATTTTTCACACACTATCCCTGTTCTCACTGAGCTATTACTTTTCTGAGTCTCAGTTCAACTTCCAAATTTTCTTTTGTGCGTTTCTCCCTCCAACATTATTTCATTTCCGTCAGGCGTCAGTCAAAAGAAGGATTTGGAAATTTTATTTTCTTCATTTTACAAAAGGAGAGAGAAGAACGGGAAGAAGGACAGAGTTGCAGGGCTGAGGTTGCGGATCAGTTACAATTTCTTCTTTTCTTGTAAATAATATTTTCTCCCACTCTTAGTTTACTTGAGGGACAAAATAAAAAAAATGTATCAAATCAGATTCAAATCCATCATATAATGCTAAAAATCCATGCTTTTGTGCTGAAAATCTTCACATCGGAAATGCAAAGAATGGAAAATGCGAAACATTTCAGACATGAAAAAAAAAATTTCGTGCATTTCCTTTCTTTCTGTCACCCGTACTAGTACTCTTGCCGCCACACATCTCACCAAATCAAAAGAGAAGACAGGGGAAAGGATCTTGAAAATGATATTTGATTTTGATAGGCTTTGTCCATCTCTCTTTTCATCATTCATTTATTCCAAATTCCATTTTTTTTCTGTGATGTTCCTTTTGCTTCTCTTTCGCTAAGAAAAATCGGGGTTTTCAGAGGATAGATGAAAAACTTGGAGAGCTCCATTTTTCAAAAGATGGAAAAGACTGGAGGCATTCACATTCACCGCTTTTGTTGCTCCTACAGTTTGGAGAGGAAACGGGACATGACATATAACTAAATGGGATAACCAAAAATCCCTTTCTGAGGAAGCAAGGCATTCCGCCATTTATTGAAAAATGGAGCAGTCAGAGCCTCTAAAAATAGAACATTTATTTCTTTTTGGACTTCCAAAAGTACAGCTTCAATCTACATCCTTTCATTGGGAAATAATTAATGTTTACACACACTTCGTGAGTGCGAATTTCTGCAATCCACATCTCCCTTTTCTTGCAGCGTAGCCGTAAATGTGACTTACATAAACAAATATCCCAATGAATTGCACAACTCCGAGCATCAGGCAAGATGCCGGCCGACTTACTCTTTTATGAGAAAATTAGCTTTAGACTTACTTTTTATACTTTCCCAACGTCATCAAAAAAATCCTAAAAGGATTTAGGAATATGTCTTTGCTAATTTATATAAGTTATTGTATATTCCTAATGCATCTTGACTAACAAACGGGAATTTGTTTGTAAAGACTACCAATTACATAGTATTGACATTGAGGCACCATTTAGAACAACCCATGACAATGCATACGGAATGCCAAAATAGTAGGTGCTCAAAACTGGAGGTTCTTTCTTACGCAAACTCATCAATTGAAGGACAGGAAAAACCAATAATGATTGATTACACTATTTCCCACCGACTCACTCGTGGACAACAGCAATAACATTGACAAGTAAAAATTATTAATATAAATTGTTATTGTCCCCTTCCGCCATCTCTTCCCAACACACTAGTGCTTATTTAGAAGTGGAAGGCAATCTTATCCACTCATTAAATGTAATTTCCACTTCATGTAACAATTTTTTTTCTAGCTATTGCTATGAGTTGTTTACTTTCCCATAAACGATTTACTCTGCTGATGTGAGTATCGCCTTTACCACTGGAGCTAGCAAGTTTTGGTGACTGTTTTACTATTTACACATTCCTTATTGCCCAATTTTCACTGGAATTTTACGACTTATTTGCCCATTCTAGTATTTCGCTAGTAATAATTAAATAAAAAGGCCACTCATTTGCTCTTATGTCCACAAGAAGCTCTTAAGTCCATATAAAAAAGCGTCGTTAGCGAAAAGCACTTCTTCAGATTTGTGCGTTTATGGCCAACCAGCAATCCAATCAAGTCAGCCAGGATCACGTTTCACCCTGCTCGCTCTGATTTTTTTTCCAGGCAGGTAAATGCCATTTTTTGCCACTTGGGGAAAAAATACAAATCTTCGGTCTAGCCAGCCTCCTATAAAATTCACATGAGAAAATGCCACATGCTGCATGACTTTTCCCAAATATCAACTACGGCAATAGCAGTCTTATCCTAACCCTTCGCGGTTTAGCTTTATTTCGTGTAATCCATGTCAGAATCCACTTCCCATGATAAACCTCATCATAATCGAAGAGAGGACGATGTCCTCGTCCTTGCTCAACTTCACCCGAAATCATCATCCTCAAAATGTAGTCATCATCATCCAGGCGGAATGAGCAATAAAGAAATTTAAGCTTTTTTTCTTTCTCTTCCTCTCTCTACATTCTACCCCAGCTTGTTTTTTTTCTTTTGATCTAGTCTTACTGGTTTTCTATAGTCGAAAACATGTAGCTATGTAATAGAGCGGCAGCAATAGCACTTTGAAATGCAATGTCTCTCGTACACTCTCTGTACCTCTTGTGCGATGCGGGAAAGGGAAAAATTGCTCATTGAACTGGAAGCTGAAATTACGAAAGTTGCAAGTAGACAGGAAACTACATTACTCCGCACACATGTAAGGAAGAAAGTTGCAGGGAAGGAAACGTACACAATTTTACCAGCTGGTATGATGCTGTTATTTTGTACAAAGTAAACTAAACAGAATCAGATCAAAGCAGGGAGTATAAGGCCAAGTCAGTGAAGAGGACTGCGGAAGGCGATGCGATGCGCTGGTAAATTGATTGGATATTTTTTATATGATACCAAATACCAATATAATTCACTACAAGGAAGGATAGCACGTGTGTATAGTTTACAATAGCAGCAGCACTGCATTATGTTTACCTAGGGAAGGCTGTACATTCTGCTGAAAATAAATTTTAGCATTTTTGTGGCCGACAGCCCTAGGGAAAGCACTCTCCATTGGTATTAATTTACTGCGATGGAGCAATCAATATTTCACATTTTTATTTCCTGGAATTGTGGAGTTGATTCCTGATTGAAGCTGAGGATATATATTTTTTTTACTATTTTGGGGGAAAGTGAGAAACTGCTTGCAGTCACAGCAGTATACTATTTAGCACCACCGTTTTCTTGTTCTAACAAATGATGCTATTTTTTTGCTACAGCCAAAATCATTTTCTTTCACAATTTTCCCTCCCTTGGAAATCTCCATTGGTATTAATTTACTGCGATGGAGCAATCAATATTTCACATTTTTATTTCCTGGAATTGGAGTTGATTCCTGATTGAAGATGGGGATAGGTATATATATATTTTTTTACTATTTTGGGGGAAATTGAGAAACTGCTTGCAGTCACAGCAGTATACTATTTAGCACCACCGTTTTCTTGTTCTAACAAATGATGCTATTTTTTTTGCTACAGCCAAAATCATTTTCTTTCACAATTTTCCCTCCCTTGGAAAAAAAGTGCTTCCCATTTATTTTCCGACGATGAATGAAATTAAGAGTCAAAGGTCGTTTCTCCAGAACACTTTCTAGCTCTATTAGGTAGTTTTTTTTGTTTGGGTGCTACCCTCTTGCAAGTGTTGGCTCTTACTTTGGCTGTGTTTTTCCTTTTGCTAGCCCACTCACCCACTCTCCAATTCTCCATTCAATTCATTTTCTGGAGAAACTCTGAAGAAAAAAGAATACATCTCCCTTTTCTATTTTTTTGGAGATCCTTCACCTAAAAATATTTCTTTCTTCAATGAACTTTCTCATTCCTTCTCTATTTGCTTTTCGCTCTCTCCTTCTCTATTTCCCGGTCCCCTCTCATCTCCCCTTATTAGCGTCAAGTGAGAATGAAGAAAAGAGATATCCGACTAGGACGAGGACATGCCAAGAGCCAAGGGAGATTGAGAAGATCAAGAGAAAGTGGGAGAATAAGCGTTCTTCTTTCCACTTTCTTTTTTTCTTGCATTTCCTTTTGTCCCTGGAGTGTTGTGTGGAGGGAAGTGAGAATGAGAAGATCGAGGCTGTGATCGTAACGCAATCATCATCGACGTTATTTTCATGAACTTCCTGCATTTTCCTTTTTTCTCCTTTTGATTATGAGTGGGCCACGGCCGTGAAGTTTTTTCTGGAAGGTAAGATGGATACCGAGGCCCAAATGGAAAGGAAAAAGATATTACGCCATATTGTGTTACCACATAGAAAAAGCGGACAGCATACATGATCACACGAGCACGATCGCCAGTTCCAAATCCTACAGAGGAATTTGGAATTATCGCTAAAGTTATCTGATTCATCGGCTCCGTAAGGATTTCATTGCTTTATGGGTGGTCAACTATTGTAGCTGTACTTTGAAGAACAAAGCACTTTAATTGGGTGACTGGTATTGCATACAGTTCCGAGGATAGTCCAATAGCCTATATACATGCATGCCTTTTTGTAGTTTGTCGCTCGTGACAATTTGAGCTAGAGGTATATACTGCCGATTCTTGGAATTCAAGTTCGTAGTTTTAATTAGGTAGGTAAACTTTTTATGCGCATTTTATTATTCCGGAAATTTTACAACATAAAAATCCAACAAAGAGTAATCGTGCAGAGCTAGTTTGGCCGTAATAGTTTGCTTCTAGCTCTAGCCCTTGTCTAGCTGTGTGTTAATTTTAAAGTCTGAAGAATTTCTTAGACATTTATTAAACCGAACAGTACGTTTTCTGGAGAATATGGACAAGTTGGAGAAGAAAGCTGTCGAAATTAAAACTGACAGCGGCACTGTCAGTAGAGATACTTCTCCTGTTAATGAGAATAAGACAAAGGATGCTAGCTGCAAGCGGGTAAACTGATTTTTTTGTGAGAATCCCAATAAAAATTTGAAATTGATTGGAAATTGTTTTATTTTTATAACCAAAATTAGGACTCGAGAACTTACACATCAAAATTTCCCCTGGGGTATGGCCCTGGATTAATTGTTGGTTTGCCTTGGCCAGTGCTTGGCCCAATTCCACTTGACTTATTCAATTCGAATAACGTGGAAACTCCGGAATGCGGAGATAAGTCTGCTCTGGAAGAGACTTCTGTGACGGCACCCAACTCATCAGGGATTTACTTCGAGGGGGACAATAAAAATGACGAGTCGCTTATCGTAGAAGTGTCTTTTCCAAGGCCGCTGAAAATAGGAGCTCATCTTAGTCAACCCGACATCGAAAAAATTATCCAGGACTACTGCAATCAAGAATACAAGAATGCTGAAGGAACTGGCGCGGAGGGCGAATGCTTCGGTGCAGCGGCAGTTCTTGCAGAGCTGGCCGCTCAAATATTCGACGACAACGATAGGCAGCTATGTGTCCTTATTACTGATGTGGGCTCCTACCCATATCAGTAATAAACCGGAGATTTGGAATGCTGAAGAATTTGGTACAGGGAATGCCGAGTACACAATCGCCTTTAATTGTCTTTTCAGCATTGGCTATGAGTTATTTTACCTGTTTATCTTCTCTCCAATGAGCATTAAGTTTACAATTGAAGTTGGACAATGTGGAATTGCAAATAATTCTTCGTCAAAAGTCTTCTTTCATGGGAAAGCAAGCGTAAGTGTAGACACCTCATGGCAGAAAAATAACAAATGGGTCATTGTTCAATTCTGTGATGAATGGGAAGATGAAGATGACGGCGAAGATGCTGGAGCAAACCAGCGTCAGTATGCCAATGGGAGTCCCGAAGTTGAGTAGGCGCAAGGTATATATTTGCACTAAATAAAAATGTATTTTTTCTGAGATTGCAAAAGGAAGAATAAATGAATGTAAATTTTTTTTAAA
>JAHZND010003249.1:0-12576 GCA_027744115.1 Acrocyrtus sp. NNG-2020 | reverse complement strand
CAGATTACTGACCCAATAAAGTTTCCCAAAGGTCTAATCAAGTTTATCAAGTACACGTAAGAACGACAAGCTGCAATAATGTTGTTCACATGAGAGTGATGGGATGAAGCTAAATCGAATTTGAAACTATAGATAACCGACTAGAGTGGCATTTAAAGCCAAAAAACTGTGGAAAGTGCTGCCGTCATTTATTTCACATTATATTAACCACTTACAGCCATCATTTTGTATTTTGTCTCAATAAAACTCCACAGAAAGCACTACAAATGCACTTTGTACCGGTGTTAAATGAGGCACATCCAATAAAAACCCAATAAAAGCTGTCCTCCTAAAAAAAGAAGCCTTGAAAGAGAGAGAAAAAACTCTATTTCCCCATTCTGTTCCGATCTCAGATCCAGTTGAGATGCCCTACAGGGAGCAAACATACAACATAAAACATTTTTTTTTATTTAAAGGCACCTCCTCCAAAAAAAGCAAAAAAAGGCTTTTCTCTCTCCCTCCCCAGCAAAAAAAAGATTCCAAGAACACTTGAAAAAGCAAAGTTTTCAGACGTAAACAAAGTTATTGAAGAAAGTAAATATGCTCCGGACAACATTCCATTTCACACTTCATCTTCCACTTTTTCCATCCCACCCCTCCCATTCCACAAGATGGAGGTGTAATAAGAGTCAACTTTAATTAAAACAACATTCCTATCAACAATCTGAATAAATAAGAATACAAAAAGGGCCATAACTCCCCTTAAAAAGCATATCTTTCAGTACCTCCCTGTACCTAAATTATGGCTAAGTAGCATTTATCCACCCCTACCAAAGATCCCGTCACGTGTCACTGCCCATTCACTTTCTGTGAGGTCCCACCTCCTCTTTATTTAACCTTGTAACCTTCTTTGATATTTTCCTTTTTTCTCTGTTTCCTGCATCCCATGAATTTCTATTATTCTTTTCTCTCTCTACTCTACCATTTCGGCTATCTATGCCAAGCCAAGTTTAACCTAGCCAAGGCTAAAAAAATATATCCAAGAATAAAAATACACATCCCAGCTTCGCCACACAAACACAATAAATAATGCCAAACAAGAGGGTTTTTTCCCTCCATCTCCATTGGAGAAAAAAAAAGATTATATACATAAGCAAATGCAATTCCTCTCCCATTCTTTCCCCATTTTTCTGCTCCCTTCATTCCTTCAATTCCACCAGACAACCACAACAACCACTACAAAACTAGTAGAAAAAATGCACAATCACTTTCTCCCTCCATCTCCTTTTCCCTTTCAATTCAAATCTAGTTGAAGCCAGATACAGCCACCAAAAAGTATAAAGACCTTTTCACATTTTCTTTCAAGAAAAAAAAGGGACAGTGGAGCAGACTATGAAGCTCTAGCACAATGAAAAAATACACAAACAAGGAGGGAGTGAAAATTTGTGTGCATTGTATTGTAATTCGTAATGTCGTCTTCGTCTTCCTCCTCAGAGAAGAGAAAAAAAACCCGTGCTGGAAAGGCCAACGAAACGCGCTTTTTTCGAAACGAAAATTCTGTTCTTTGTACGTATTTTTTTTGCGATGAGTGGATGCAGATTGCAGATGAGAATGATGTTGAGAAGGACGATAGCTCCTGTTTTACATGAAATCTTCGTACATGTAGTAAACTTTCCCCGGTGTGAGTGCTGACTGGGAGAAAGTTGATGGTGTGATCCATCTTCCCTGCTGTGCCTTCTTGGGAAATATAGTGGGACTAAAAAAAGGTGGAGAGGAAAGACGTATGTATTGGTGTGTACACTTGGTGTGGATCTACGGATGAGAGATTTTCCCGTTCCACTTGCTAAAATGGTTTTTTATACTCTTGTCTTTGCGTGTGTCCTGATGAAAAGGGAGAGGGAGAGAAGGAGACGTGAAGTTGTGAAGCCAGCAGCAAGCAGCATCAGTATCCAGAGAGACTAGAGAGGAGAGTAGGATTTAGTGGAGCTTTGCTGATGGAGCTGTGAACAAGTAGGGGGAAGAAGAGAGACTAGAATCCAATTTTTCTTTTTGGTGCTCTTGCTTGGTCCAAGCAGAAAAGTTAGTGGCCGGGTTTTAGTGTCAGTTTTTGGCCAGTGAAGTAGGTGATTAAAGGGAAGGAGTGCTAAATGTCAAATCACTGCCATATAATATTGCTGGCGTGAACTTTTAGGAGAACTGGAAAAAAACACAACTTCCAAGAAATAAAATTTTTTATGACAATGTACGGGAGAGTAGTGGTGTGAACTGGAGAGTGGAGTGGAGGGTGCAAATTAGCTTCAGATCACGAAAGTCTCGCATTGCCCTGACGTTAATACTTTTACATGTGCATAACTTACAGTAATTTATTGGTGTGAACGTTATCCTAAAAAAATTGGTTTAAAGTACGTAAAGAAATTACTTCCCAGAGCTTTACTATGAGCCAGTGAGAATTTTTTTTTAAAAAAAGTGAACTAAAAATGTTTCCACAAACAGGATTAATTGTCCATATACCACTAATAGACTCTAAAAATGAAAAGTTATCGAGTACCAAAGATTGAACCGGCACGCATCAGCATTTTAAAGTAATTATCATCGGTAAGGATCTTAATTCATGTTCATTACTATTACTATAATTATTTTACATTTAATTATCCACTTTACATTTACAATAGCATTACGTTTACTGAATACAGCAATGTAGCATTAAAGTAAGCCATTTCTAATGTAGAATTTATGACACTCCCTATGCAATTGATTTTTACTTGTAATGGCATACACGCTCTAAGCGATTTCTTTAACGAAGCGGGATTCCACCGGGCAGTGCTTTCTCCTCTAAGATTGACGCATAATCCAATGTTCGCTTCGTGTCTCCATCGTCTCAGCGTTTTCTCGCTTTTCTCCAATATACATTCTGGAAACTTTAAAGCTAACTGAAAATCCAGAGGCAATCGAAAAAGTAGCAAATCCGATTACGAGAAAGAGAGAATAATTGCCAATTTTATAGGAAAACATAGCCACATTGCTCCCAATAACCATGAGAAAAAACGCAAGAGTGAGACATGTCGCATTCAATGTTGAAGCGAGTTCTTTCAGCGTCGAATTCAGAACTTGCATTTCCTTATAGCATTGCAGAGAAAATCCGCTGAATCGAAGGGATGAAATATGTTTTATAATTAACATAATTTTTACAGCGGCATTTATGGTGAGTGACAATGCAGTTCGTTGAGTGAGTGCAACAGTTTGGAAGCAGATTTGGAGGCTTAAGTAGCGCAGAATTATTATCCATGGGTTATTGGTTAGAGGAGTGGCTTTGAATGCTACTAATATAAGGAAGAATGGGTCGTGATTGCTTGCAACAAAGAGGGCTGCTATTAGAGGAAAGAATGCTGTGTTGAAAATCAACCCACACCAAAGAACTACTCCTAGCCAGTCAGGCTCGTCGTGGCTCCCACGCTGCCTAATCCATTTTATGCACTCTTTTAGTTCTGCAAAAAAAGGTTATGGTTATATAAAACTTGCAGTAAAAGTAAACTTTATTATATTTATGCAAACCTGTCAATCCTGATTTTATGAAGGACAGGATGACTTCTTTGCTGGACTTGTGAACTAAATTTTCCCGTCTGTTTTTCGAAGGAAAATAAATATCTTCCGCAATTAACATCCAATTTGCAGCGCCGGCCCAAACGTCTCCGTAAAAACTAATTAGTATGTCAGTTAGTATTGATGCCAATACCATTGACATCAAAAATGCACTGGCCAAAATTTTATTTGAAGATAGACCTCCGCTGAGTACGCTCTTGAAAGTGGCGACAAAGATTGACGAGAGAAATAAAGAGTTTGCAAAATTAAAAAATATATTTTGGATAAGGCTCATTCGCTGATAGATCCATTTTGTTTGAGAAGGGCACCACCTAAAGCTGTAGAAAGGAAAGATCAAGTTATTTAAGGTTTGGTTGGATTGGTTAACAAGCAGAATCAGAGTTGTTGGCATCTTGGGCTGTAAATTAAATTTGTAGGCAGTCGGCAGTCCGTTTGCTTGTAACCGTTTAAGCCTGTGACTTAACTTTGTCAGATTAATGAACAGAATAGTGCTTGTGGTGTAGCACTTGCCTCTGCTCAGCCCTACTCTATATCGGCTCGGTAGCTCCGGTTATGCTTGTCTTCCATTTTTAAAATTCAAATACACTAAAACTGACTTATTTTAAAATTGGAAATTATCTGTAATCATTTATGATCATAATTACATAGATGAAATGAAAGCATAAGTTTTTAAAATCATTTTTCTCTAATACGTATTAATGCTACTTAAATTTTGCAAAATTCCTGTATTTTACATTCATTATGTAGTGTAATGAAGCGCTGATTTAAAGTTCAAGGTAGTAGTGAGAGAAATTAGATTACAAATCAGTTGGTAATAATTTAAAGGTAAACATTTCCAAAACTAAATTGCTTATATTAGTTTAAATTTTTTAGAATTTTTTTAGAAATGGGCATTCATTGAAAGTGATTTTTACTGCTTTTTAGTAGTCAATTATGAGTCATAACTGTATAGTAAGTAGTATAGGTTAGGTTTGATTTTTAAAATTACTTTTTATTCTTGAAAACACACAATGGAGGCGAAAAAATTACTCCCAGCCACATTATGATTTAAAACCATTCAAATTGGGTATCCATTTTTGCTGTTAAGCGTCCATTTACAGTCGCTGAGAAAGTTCTGATCTAATATTAGGATAAATCACTCATAGATGTCTTCGTACAATAGCATCAAATTTACCGAGTACACTAGAGCAGCATTAAAATATGAAATTTCAACGGAAACATTTATGATGCTCCTCACCCCGCCTATGAACATGGACATGACTCTGCAGCCTTGAAGCCTCTTTTTGAGCTCTACATTGGAACAAAATCCTTTGCTTAAGTTTACATTCCTGACCACCCTGAACGTTCCCTTCTCCGCCTCATATTTCCATTTCCGAAGTATCGTCTCACTCTTTTCCAATAATATCCGACAGCACATGAAACAAAATATGATGCCTATTACAACGGTAACTGTTATAAATCCTGACATTAGGAGTAGCAAAATGTTCCAAAATTTAAAAGCCATCAGCATAACATTGCTTCCTACCACTACAACCATAAAAGCTGGGGTAAGAAAAACCGCAATCATGGTAGAAGCCAAAGGAATAATTAAGGAGAGAAATATTTGCAGCTCTTTGTAGCACTTTAAGGAGAAAACGCTGAAGGGGAGAGAGGACAACCTTTTTAAAATTTGTAATAGCTTAATACTCGTACAGAACATAATAAGCATATTAGTCCGCAGTGTCACTGTCATAGTCTGAAAGCAAATTTGGATGAAGACGCAGCGCAAGCCTTTAACAATGAGGCTGTTCGAAAGATACGAAAATTTCAAGGCTTTTAGTGTTAAGTAGATCGGGTCGAAATCCTCAAGCACAAACAGGAAGCCCCCAAGAGTAAACATGATTGAGTAAGTGATGACTACTGATGACAGCGAAAGTCCCAGCCAGTCTGGCTTGATTCTGCTGTCGCCTTTGATCAGTCGCCGAAGGACTTTCAGAAACTCTAGTGAAAAAGGATTTAAGCCGGTTTTGGTTTTTTAAGAATGGGAAGCACTCAATAAAAGAATTTTAAATGGTAGAATTTTACACGCAATTACCTGGTGGAAAGGCCGCCACATAAATTTTAAAGAGTCCGTCGGGGGAGCCAGTATAGTTTTGAATATCCCGCGAGGGCAAATACTGCTCCTCCATAAGAAAAATCCAGTTTGTACCGCTTACCCAGTCCTCGCCATAAAGATTGATCATCGTTTCGATGAATATTGAAAGAAACACAGTTTGCAAAATAAGGGCACTAAATATAATTTGTTTTGCTGGGAGCAGTCCATCTGGCACTAGCTTGAATACTGCTAGCAGAACTAGCACAATAAATAAAAGTCTTGCGAGACTGAAGTAAAAGTAGGAAATGAAACGGCTTGACCGAAACACCCACTCTTCTTCGTAGGGACGCCAAGTGAAATTATACGCGGGGTAGATCAAGCCTGTCAGCCTCTGATTTGCTGTGTTAGCAAAGAAAACTAGCGGAGTAGGCATATTGACAATGGATAAATGCGTTATCTTAGAAAGGGCTATGTATTCGTCTACAATTCCATTGCTAAATTTTTGCAGTGAAGATGATAACCTTCTTTGACTTGTTTGGGGAGACTCGAACTCGGAAGAATTTCTAATGAATAGGAATTATTTCTACTGTAGGAGACGGAGACACATCTTACATTTTAGGAGTGCGTAGGTTACTTAATTATGATAATTTTATACTATTTGCTAGCAATTTCATGACACGTGAAGCCATTCTTCCTATCGCTAAATTGATAATAACCTATCATTAAATTTTACCAAATAACTCAAAAACTGTACTTAGCGTACTATAACGTTTGGAAAATTATCTCTTTCCGTATCAAATCCAAATCCATTGACTGCCGCAATACAGCTCAAATTACGTGTTTTGTTTCGTAAGTCTTTTGACTGCCACTTTACAACAAGCATTATACTAGGTTATTTGCTTAAATTAAAATAATTTGTGTAAAAACAACGAGCATAATTTTTTACGAGGATTTGCACAATGTGTTTACTATTTTAACCTTGTCGTGGCTGTGGCTAGTGAAAGTAATGTTGAGTATCATTACATACAGAAATTGCGAAACTTCACTTTTAACGTGAAGCGTTTTGTCTGACCACACATTTATTGCTTTTAAGTGTAGAATGTCGTCGTCTCGGAACTATTTTTGTATAGGTAAGGTAACCAATAATTGCGTCTCTGCCGCCCTTGGTGAAAGTACTCGAATAGGTAGTCTTTGGCTACTGCGCTCAATCCTTTATCTACGTCAAAATGTCTTCACAAAGCAGCATCACATTAACTGAATTAATTAAAATTGCATTGTAATAAGCCATTTCCAATGTTATATCTAGAATACTACCCAATCCTGCAACACGTACGCCCATAACTTTACATGCATTTAGGTTTTTTCTCAAAATCAAATTAGTGTGAGATCCTATCTTACTCTTTGAGAATCCGGCGCCTCCCTCAAATCTCCACTTTTTTAAGCACCTGGCACTAATGTCTAATAATTTTCGACAGCACATCATAGCAAACAAGTTTCCGATTGCGATCACCACTGTTAGTAACATAGACATAAAAACAATTTCCCAATTTTGCACTTTCACCCCAAAAAGTGCTACATTAATCCCAACTAGCATTAGTACAAACTCAATAGTCAGCACAAGTGCAATCAGACTTCCTGTTCCTGTTGAGCGTTTAATGTACATACCTACAATTTGAAATTCCCGGTATCTTCTCAGAGAAGAATTATTTAATGGAAAGGAACAAAGATGCGCCAACATTTGCAAAAACTGTACAGCAGCAGTAAATGTGAGGAGCATAATAGTTCTCGTCGCTAGTATAACAGACTGGCAGCAGAGTTGAACTAGCAAATGCCGAAAAAATATAATTAGGGTGCTACTAATACCTCCCAGGTTGTAGGCTTTCATTGCTGTAAAAGTTAAATAAAGCGGATCATTGTTGGCGTGAACGAACACGAACGCTGCAGTACCGAGCATTACTGTAAATGGACCAGTAACTTGGAGTAAGAGAAATCCCAGCCAGTCCGGTGATTCATTTGGGGATTTTCCCTTGAGCCATAAGATCAATAGTCTAAGCTCTACACAAGTAAGAAAAAGTTGTTGATTAGGTAAATCCACATGGAAAACTAGTTTTCATATCAGTAAATAGATACAGTGACGACTGACCTTTCACAAGTGCCCTAACGTTGCAAGATTCCGTAAAATATTTTTCCTTGGATGTCCAGGGTAGATAGATATCTTCAGTAAGGAGTAGCCAGTTAGTCATTTTCACCCAGTCTTGTCCGTGGCAAGTCATTATAATGTCAGTGCCTAGGGAAAGTAACAAACCCTGCAGAGCTAGACAGCTCATCATAACTTGGCTGCTTGTGAGAAGCTTGTCTGTGACGAATTTGCAAGATGTAAGGAGAACTAATGTTATGTATACAATGCTTGCGAAATTAAAGAGAAAATATGAGGAAAGTTTTATTGGCCGATATGTCCATTCCTGATTAACTGAACACCAAGCAAAGCTGTACCAGGGGAATGTCCAATCATTCAGTTTCTGGTTAGCTTTGTAGGCAAGCAAAACCAATGAGCTGGGCATTTCAACTAATCTTTTGAAAAACTGTTATTGAACTTTAAGGATATTACTGCACGAGTTGAAGATTTCTACTTTCAGTTTTGCGAAAAAGGACAACTCTAAGCATGATTTGGATTATAGACTCGCCCTGTAAATTTGGTTTTTGTGAAGGTCGTGTTGTGGTATCCTTTAGGGTGTTTTACTGACATTATTATTTTAGCAGTTGATATCGGGGAAATTTTGATAAGTATTGTAGAGAAAATTGTAAAAAATACCTAAGATAATTCTTCTAGGGTTTAATACAAGTTTGGCTTCCAGCAAGCAAGGAGAATATTCATCATTTTATGTACTCGTAATTCAAAACACTCATCAGGGTTTATATGATTGATCGTTCCTGGTAAATAGTGAAAGGTAGAAAGGTTATGGACAAATTATCCATGATTGTACTTCATAATTTGGAGCAGGAAAGCGGTTTGAAAATGGCTAGGAAAGGTTTGCATGTTGTAAAATGGGGAAAACATCAATTATAATTATTACTAAAATACAAAATACCATTTTGTAAAATGATTCCTCCTTCAATTTGTATTGTATGCAACTTACACAGCTCAACTTTTTAAAAAATATTTATTGGTTGATGTTACAACTTCGCTTCTACAAATTTAATATTTAATCAGTACGTGCCTGCCAACAAAAGTAGCAAATTCATAGTATTCATCAAAATCGAGTTTAAGTAGTCCAATTTTGTTTCATCATTCAAAACGGCAATGGCAATGTTCCCAGCAGTGGGGTGCATCGGACGCAACGCTCTTACTAGCCTTTTTAGCCAAACTGATCTCTTTGTTTCAGCGTGGATGGTCCACTTCGTTAGCACTGTTTCAGTTATACGAACTAAATAGCAAGTTATTGCAAAAGTGCAGAGAAAACACTTGTTAGGGCAAGTCCGCCAATTAGTCCAGTTACCGCACCTAAGGTAACATGGCGCAGACTCACACTTATTAGAAACAGGGTGGCTGCAATCACAATTTCGAAGAATGCCAAGCCTAGATACGCCACAATCATTCTGAATGACAACTGGTACAATATAATGTAGCAAACGAACAACTTCCTGTACAAACGAATGGATGCTACAGTTGGAGTTTGTAGATTTTTAATTTCCCTTAAAATACGGATGAAAGAGGTGAGCATTCCAAACACCAAGTTTAGGCACGTCCTTGCATTGAGCATGAGCATCTGTATGGAAATAATGCAAACTGCAAAGCAAACGAAACGGAATGTCCACGAGTTCCGTAAAAACTGTATTTGCAAACCGTGGCAAAACAGAATGTACATTGGATCCCATTTCTCCAAAGGGATCAGTATTCCAGCAAGTGCACCAAATGGAGGATACCAGATAACTACGCAGTTCAAAAGTAGTCCAGTCCAATCCACCGTACGCTTGTTGTCACTTTGCCGGATGAAACACGAGCTATATACTGCTTTGCATTCTATAAAAATTATTTTAAACTTTAAGATAAATGCTGATTTAGAAAACTCTAAAATGCGAAAAATTATTAAATTGCAGAGGTATCACCTTCTCTCAAATATTTTAGCCAGCTTTTCCCTTTCTGATATTTTAATCGGCTTCGGCTTGCTCCGAAGGGTGGTGTAATTTCACTTTCAACTTTATAAATGGAATTTGTTATAAGTGCCCAACTCTTACTGATAAAAATCATCATTAAATCCACCGTCAAAGATAAACTCATTGCACAAGTCATTACCAATGAAAATATTATCTGAAAGGTTGACAAAATTCCAAATGGAGCCAGAGCACAAATATTTATAATAGCAACTGATAATATCACTAAATTCATGAAACTGGTGTAATAGTATTTTCGAATCAGTTTGGAGTTTTCTTCACACGTCCAGACCTTTTTGTAATTACACCAGTGCACGAAATAAAAAGGAAAGATTTTGTTGTTCAGCTTTTCATTTAGTGTGTGGGCTTGTACAACTAACAGAGTAGGCATGGCTGGTGCAAATTTATTTTTGGTTTGTCAACGGAACTTGTCGCAATTGCTTTTTGTGGCTTTTTCACATGTTGCTTGCTAATGTTGCTTTAAAAAAGCTACGAAAAATATTTTGCTACTGGGAATGTTTGAATATCGTGTAATAGTATTATTCTATTTAGATACTTGTATTTTAATATTCCATATTCATCATTATCCAAGCGTTTAGCTGAATTTTTTATTGTTTTTATCATCAAAACTGAGACAATTTCCTACTTCCTCAAAAATGGTGCACAAATTGCTGTTGTGTCTATGAATTTTAAATTCAATTACTTTTGGATGTTTGGTTCCTGATTGAATGTGTTATAGGCTTTTAATGGATAACAAATGAGATTTTTGGATTATTGTGGCAAACGGCAAACTGGCAAATGCTAATCGTTAGTCCATCACGTATGTGCACATAGCTAGTACACGCGGGTTTGAGCAGTTCGGAAGATAAAAATAGGAAGAAGCATAGGTACTTAATTCAGTTTTCCGAGCATGATAGAATTTAATATTGCATTAGTTAGATTTAAATTCATGTTACAATTACATCTGCAAAAGGAATCGAATCTAAAAATTCAAGCTAAATTAAAGAATGCATACAACAAATAAGGGTAGGTTTGTTATACACCTACATATATAGGTGTTCATCCGCGTAATGTATATCAGGTTTAATAACTGTAAAACAGTAACAAATAAATTATAGAATTGATTACCTATACATATTAGTAACTATCCATTTTTTGTCAAATTACGTTTCCCAATAAATCGGGCCACGAAACAGAAAATGTATTAGGGGCAGTATTTTTTTTAAACTAAATTCTCTACATTATGGATACGTGCATAATACGGAACAAATTGTCATAAAACCTTAATTAAGGCAACATTTTTTACTATTATTACCAGTGATTTTCTATCAAGGGGCGGATGATACAATTTTGTTGTCTATGAAAATAAAATTCCCAGGGTTAATAACAAAAGATTGGCAGTATTTGAGAAAACCCCCTGGAAAAACTGTATCTTAGCATTTGCATCAACCACAGCAATACTTCCCGCTTGAAGGTACATTGGGCGCAATGCTTCTACGTTTTTTCGGAGCCAAGTTGACGTCCGCCTGCCCTTCACTATTTTGTTCCACTTTCCTAAAGTTGACTCAGTAACTTTAATTAAGTGGTGGCACAGCTTGAAGGTAAACAGGGTGCTGATAAGAGTAGCTTCGGTGATTAGAGCTGCCATAGCGCAAAGTGAAACGTTGTTCGTTCTCAAGCCTAAGATCAACACCGTGCTTCCAATGATCAAAATAACAAACGCTAAACTTAAATATATTCCAAGTATTGTGTTCGATAAACTCTTCAGAATATTGTAACAAATGTAAAGATGTTTATAGAGAGTTAAAAGTGATTCATTTAAGGTTGTAGCTTTCCCCACTCTGTTCAGTATGCTTATAAAGGATGACAACATTCCTATTGTTAGCACTAGACAAGTTCTTGCATTCGAAATAAACATTTGAAACGACGCATTACAGACTAAAAGTCTCAATCCGAGGAAATACGCTGACTTAAGAAATGCACGCAAATTTAGGCAGCGGCACAGTAGGTATAAATAGTCCCACTTTTCTAGTACCAGAAGGGTACTAAACAATACTGCGAATGGGGAATATGTAATGACAACAAAAGCTAGAATTAGTCCAATCCAGTCCCATTCGCTGTGACGAGTCCTTAGAAGAGAATTTAATGTCTCTAAAACTGAGATAGACAGTGAATTTGAGTTTGCTACTTAAATACTAAAAATTATATAAAATACATAATTATGTTCATACCCAGCGTCATAGAATTTATCAGAGTATCCTTGTTTTTTCCCGTAATCAATCTCTGATTTATTAACTTTTTTTGTGTGAAGGTTGTATTTCGATCATCGATTTCATACACCCAACTAGTCACTACTGTCCAATCATGGGCACTGATCATCATCATAGCATCCACCATTAAAGAAATAAACATGGCAAGCAACGAAACTAAAGTTAATATTATTTCGTGGGCAGATAGTAATCCAGAATAAAGTGCAAATAAAACTAGATTCACAGCACATGTCAAGAGCACCATAAAATTAAAGGAAGTTGTGTAGTAGTAAGTCCGCATTCGGCGTTTGTTGCTTCCTTCATATTTCCACTTCCTCTCTGAATAATTCCAACTGACAAAATAGAAAGGAAATATGATCTTATTTAAACTTTCGTTTAGTTTGGTGGCATGTATTACAAGGTGAGAAGGCATACTTTTTAAGAAAAACACTGTCAAAATGCCAGATTATGAGAAAGTTTTAGTGATACTTGCAGAAATACATCTTGTTTTGCTGAAAGAAT
>JAHZND010003248.1:0-14440 GCA_027744115.1 Acrocyrtus sp. NNG-2020 | reverse complement strand
ACAGGAACAGGCAATTCTACATCGATACTGTTGATGAGCATAAGGCAACCTACAAGGAAGAAAATATTCGGTACTTTCACAAAGCACTTTTATTTAATCGACATTTTGAAAAAAAAAGAAAATTCAAACTTCATTTTGTATTTTATTTTGAAACATTTATAATCCAGAGACTTTATTGACGTGTATCTTACTGAAATGAATGCTCAGAAGGATAATCCTCAGTCTATGTTTTATGGAGCTCGAGCAGGTAAACTTGCAGAAAATATTGCCCAAGACATGTTTTCAAATTGATTTCACAAACATGTAATTTTAATGAATCAAATTACTTTGCAGAACGCCAACTACACACAATCCTAGCTGACCTGTACTTTGCAGGTTCTGACACTACGTCGACAACACTGACATGGGCTGTTTTATATCTGGCTAAACACAAAAACGCCCAGGAGAAGCTCCAACAAGAAATAAGCTTAGTAACTGGAGATTCCCGACCCGTTTCATTGGATGATAGGCAAAAGTACGAATTGAATTTTTGTAAAAAATAATTTTGCCTGTCTTCTAGAATTCTGAATACCGAGTGGTCTTTATTTTTTAATTATTTTTTCGCAGTATGCCCTACGCCTTAGCAGTTATGGACGAAGTGATGCGCATGTCCTCCATTGTCGCCAGTGGGGNATTTTGCCTGTCTTCTAGAATTCTGAATACCGAGTGGTCTTTATTTTTTAATTATTTTTTCGCAGTATGCCCTACGCCTTAGCAGTTATGGACGAAGTGATGCGCATGTCCTCCATTGTCGCCAGTGGGGTGCAGCATCGTGCCGTAGTTGGAAAGGAATTCAGAGGATATTTCATTCCAAAAGATGCTTGGATATTTCCAAACTTGTACTATCTCCACCATAACCCGAAAGTTTGGGGCGATCCGAAAAACTTCCGTCCTGAGAGATTCCTCAGTGCAGATGGGCTCACATATAAGAAAAATGAAAATTTAATGCCATTCCAGATTGGGCGTCGCCAGTGCGTAGGTGAGTTGTCAGTTAGTTGGGGGCAAAATGAGAATAATTAACTCCCTAAAATGTTCCTACTTGACTTGGTGTACTTTCTCTAACAAATTTTCTATAATTTATTTGAAGGGGAAACGCTTGCTAGAGATACCTTCTTCCTGTTTTTAACGAACATCTTCCAAAAATTTACCATTTCGTTGGACCCAAACAGCCCAGACCCCGGCTTGGAGCCACACATTGCATTCATTCTAGTTCCAAATCCTTTCTCTGTTGTTTTGGAGGAGCGCAAGTAGTGTAATGCCGTTTGGGACATGCCTTTCCATAATTTTGCTTCAGGATTCAGGAATTCATTCAACTTGATAAATTCACTGCTGGATTTGCTTTCGACATATCACAAAATAAATTTGTACACAATAGCATTGTTATCGGTGTAACAGGTGTAATTGTAAAAATTTTGGAAAAAGTGCGGTAAAATTTAAATAAATGTTTGCTTTAAATTGTCCAACTGTCTCCGTAGTCTGTACTCATTTTTGATTGCGTTAATGTGTAGACAACGTCAATTTAAAGTTATAGTGGCGTTTGTTTTACGAGTTTATTTTTTGGTTTTAATAATTTTCTTCAATTAGTAGCTGGTAAAATATGCACGAGCGATAAGTTTGAGAGTACAATTAATTTAAAGTGCGTACCTATTAGGTTAGGTTTGTTGTTATCAAGATAGGAAGATTCATGATTCATTACAAGAAGTACTCTCAGCACTGCCGTTGCCGTCCGTAGGCCAACAGATGATAAGCAGACGTAAGTATGTAAATGAAAATAAGGTATAGTAAATTAACGAAAATAAATAATACTCCGGCCGGATCTGGATCCTGTGCCGTAGGTAGCTAGCTAATTTAATACCGTAAAATTATATTCCTGCGTTTGTACAAAAGAGCTGGAGTTCTATGAACGAAGCCAAGCCGTACTGTTCAATGTCCTTATATATTTTTTATTTTTATGGACAGAGAGAAGATAAGAGCATATTGAAATATTGAATATGATTGTTTATCAAAACGTTTGGTGTGGTTGTTGGAAGGAAAGGAGCTATAGATCCAGTGTTGAATGAGTCATACAAGTTTGATACGTCTCTACATTCCATTTCCATTATTATGTTGGCAGTCTGTTATCATATTTTTTAGGACCACAGACTAAAGTGCTCATTTTCTGGGAAAAGGAGAAGGATAATAAAAATTTACAAAGACAATTTTTATTGACATTACTCGAATAGTGAAGAACGTGACTACTTTGTGTTCTTCCGTCTTACGTTGCTTCAGTTTTTTATTGCACTTCTTCAGCCACCTGCACACCGAATGAAGTTCAATTTCGTAGTTACACATCACATTGCAAATATATTAATTTATATATTGTATTCTGCCAGACGCTTGACTTATCAGCAGCACTTTGTTGGATTCATGTTTGTTGCCGGTTGGATCGCCTGAGATTGTTTTTACGTCCTATTACGACCACAGCAGTACAGGAATCTAGGTAAGACATATTTATTTAATTACAAATGTGCGTGCGGTTTTTTGGTGACATTTTGATATCTTGAAAAAAATTAATTTATTTTTCTTTCAGTGAGAGAAATCATAATTCATTAAGATGAAGATGGCCAGGGAAGAGTTGAAGACGCTGGAGCTAAAAATAGGATACACTTTCAAAAACCAGGATTTACTTCATGAGGCAATGACACATGGCAGTGTACGTTTTGCTAATGCTGATCAGCCCCACCATGAACGACTTGAGTTTCTTGGGGACGCCGTTCTGTACACTGTCATTTCCGACTATATTTTCAAGCAGTACCCTCTGGCTAATCCTGGGGAGATGACACTTCACCGGAAGGGACTCATTACGGATGCGAAACAAAATGAGATTGCGAATGAACTGAATATCTGTGAATATGTCCAACACAGTCTGTACACCGGGCACACTTACAATCGATGGGGGGAATTTATTGAAGCGTTAATTGGTGCGGTTTATGTAGACGCTGGGATGGGAGCTGGGATGGGTTTGCAGAAAGCTAAAGAAGTGATTTTCAAGTTGTATAAGTTAAAGGAACCTGAAGTAACTCATAATCAGTGTGCAATTATGTAACCTGGCTGCTTTCCTATTTTATGATTTTTAACTTTGTATTTTTTTTAGAAACCGGGAATAAAAACGCAAAAGTCAAAATGTCTCCCAAATGATTTCTAAATTACCTATAAAGTCAAACGCGGAAATACTTCCCGAATGAATTTATGTAATAGATTTTGTTTATTGCAATTGCAGTCGTGGTCTTACATTAATGTAACTATATCATGTATTCAGTTTCATTTTTAGCAATAAAGCTCAAACTTTCCGACTGCACAGTACAGTGCCTGTCAGTAACATTAATCCAGAACTTCAAGATTGAAAGTGTCTGATAGGAAGAAGGAACAATGAGCAGACATTATAGATTGACGCAGACTACAGACAGCAAGCTTAATTAGGTATAATGGAAAATGATATGAAACAGTAATGTCTAAAATATTGTAAAAGCTGCAGTGGTGTAAATTGCAATCTTGCACTCGCATCGCATACTTTAATTCTTTCTCAGAAATGGAGCATTGCGTAACATAAGTAAGCTTCGGTTATTCACCACTGAGTTGGTGCCATGAATGAAGTTTGAAATATTCTTAAATCTTAATCGTTTTTATGAGTGCAGATTTCGTAAAGGTGGACATATACCTACTTCATTTTTTGCCGATTTATTCGCAGGGGTGCCATTTCAGTTTGCCAATATTTTGCAAGTCTTGAAATACGCTTGGTGGTTAAGCCAAGCCCTGACATGAGATTATTCCGTAAAAGATTTGTATGGCTTTGTTTGTTTAAAACATTCCCGAACTTTCCTGCGAAACGGATATTTAGGTACATGCCTTCGAATAAGCAAAGTCAGCAAAGACACTTATAAATATCATCGTCAGCTTTATCACTGAAATATTCCAAATCATTTTTTCAGCAGCTACATAATGCGCATTTACGAAAGTGTTTATAATTCCAACTTGAACGAAACCTAAATCTACTTCAATGTAAATTCTGAAGTTTAATAGCCGAGAAAAAAATGCCGTTATTTTCCCTCGCGGACAATCACATTTTTACTAACCTCTTACTACTATGCATAGTTTACGTAACAAGCGATGATTACCTAGCTCGGTCCTCAGAATTAGTGCAGCTGCAGGCGCCATCAAAAGCATTACCGTCTTAAATTTGGCTGGAGTATCTGGGATTTAGGTAGAGTGGCGGGGTATAATATGGCAAAATAATAGCTTTTAGGTATGTAACTTATCGTTTGGCATTTCCCTTCAAAATTTTAGATCTGTGTAGCTTGCATTGTAGTAAATGTAATGAATAGCAAAAAAAATTTGGTGCATTACAATAGTCAGTCACTAATCGACTAATCGTTTAGTACTTTGCTCTCTTTAATATTAAATTCCGAAGTGATTTTAACGACACTTTGCTTCGTACTTTTATTCGCTCTATGCAAAGTTGGCAAATTGAGTGTAATCGTTTTGTTATGACATGCTCATTATCCCGGGTGGAAAAAGAGCTGCTTGTATTATAATTGCATAAATAATAAATATATTTTATGCTTAGCTAACAAATTTTTATAGATGGTATACAGATAACAAAACTGATTCTTTAAAAGGGATTACCCAATACCAGCACCAACCACACTGCTTTCTTTACATTGCATATTGCCTTCATATTTCATCTGCCTTTTTAAGCATACTGCAGATTGCAAAAAAATGATCCTAATAAAATTATGGCACTTTGACTTTGGCACTGCTCTACTTGATGTAAACTGTTTATGAGTTTAAGTTATACGAGTAACTTCTCTGTTACAAAGAAATGCTGTCTTGAAAGAAATGCCGAAGCGGAGCATACTGTGTGACAACGATGACACAGTCGACGGCGAAAAAATGCCATCTCATTTTCCAAGTAAGGGGTGAGATCGAAAGGAGAGGACATCAGTATGGAAAGTGATTCGGAACGAAGATGTAATGTAGCTACTCATTCCTTAACATTTTAATCGAATAGGAAGCAGCAACATAGACCAAATTTAGTTCTTCCTCTACTGGGAATAAGCAATTCAACTTTATGTACGGTGACTGTATATACAATACCTATATCTAATATTCAGCTTCATTTTAATTGTTGTCATCAGATTCCCTGAAAAAATTACAGGAATTATCAATAGGAAATTAAAAAATGGAATAGTATAGCAATTTTCCTTATTTGTATCCGTTAGAGTAGAACAGAAATCAAAGAAAAAAATGGAGAAAGTAATAATGAAAGAGAGAAAGCAGCAAATAGCACGCCATAGAGAGTCCGCTCCTGTCACAATGTCTTACTGGGAGCACGAACAGCAACAAATGGCTGTCCGTTTGAGGACAAAATTTGACGATGTGAAGCAGGAAATTACATTACACTTGCAACAAAAGATGAAGACAGAGCAAGAAGTCAAATGTGCTGAAATCCAAGTTGATAGGTGGGTAAACCACTTCAAGGATATTCTGAAGTACTCGGACGAGGAGGAAACTTCGAAATTACGGAAGGATGTTGAAGCGCTAAAGGTTGAAGCAGAGGAGAAACTAAAGAAGGCAAGACTTCAGGTCAAGAAGTTGCTTGAGGAGGAGGTCAAGTTACGGGAAAAAGTGAAGGAGCTGAAAGAAAAGGCCAATGACTTAAGTTTTGGGGAATCGACTAAGTTTCTGGAGCTGTTGAAGACACTCCCAAGTTTTGAGAGTGGTGGACCGACTGACCCACCAAGTGAGCCACCGAGTGACTCTCCGGAGCCACCAAATTACGAGGTAAAGTTACTTTCATTTTGAGCTATAATTATTTTAGTAAACGGTACGGTGAGATAATGAAATGAGCATAGAATCAAATGCATCTATCTGTGATCACTTATTTATAAAGAAGTAATGCTTCCATTAATTAGGCGTATCAGTGGCAAGAGCAAAGCTTTTTAGGAAGCGGAAGCGAATCATACTTAACGCTCCCTAGATTTGCGAGTACGAGTGGATCCAACGTTCTCTTTACAAAGGTTGCGACTGCAATCCCAAATTCGGATAATCATGCGGTATAGTGATTTTGTTTCGAGTTTCGAGAAATTTCAAAGCATGTGGTACATGTATAGGTAAAGTGGTATTTAAATTATGTGTATCATTTACAAGATTTTGTCTGTAATAAGGGCCCCCAGAGGAGAATTACGCCAAAAGTATTTTTGCCACTTCCCAAGCCTGTGACAGTGAAAGTACCAATTCCAACTTCCAAAAAAGGGGTACTGTGAGACGATTAAATTTTTCCCAATGTTGCACAAAAAGCATATCAGATCAGAACACATGTGAAACCTTAAAAGCGATTAATTTTTGTTATTTTTCATGATTAGGCTCCTCAGGGGAACGCTCGGTATGGAGCTAAGACAACTCCTGCATTTCCGGTGACCATCCGACAAGAGTATAACGTGTACTCACCGGCCCCTACAACTCGGGTAATAGATTATAATTTCAGAGTATACTAGAAATTCCAGCTAATGTAGTAACCTACAGAGATGTGTGTCTATAAAAAGTAAAACAATTTTTTTCTAAATTTAATTATTTTACAGGCTCCACCTGTGCCAGCAAACATTACAAATCAGCCAAGGAGGAATACACTTTACCCTGAAGTCCCCAAACTAGCCAATCAAACAGCTTCTCGAGGTGACGCAGCAACGGAAGAGAAGGAGAAAATGAAGACTGGCGAGGTGGAAGAATCCAGTGGAAGAGAGAAGGAACCAAAATCTGTTTGTGACAAAGCATTTGATTGCTTTGCCACATTTATTGTTGTGGTCTGTGGAGAGTGTTAAAAGTAGAGATTGGGAGGACGTTTCAGAACAGTTTCTAAGCTGTAACCAAAGATGATATATTATTTGTATTTGTCAGCGTTGTCTTTTCAAGTTGATGGCTGTTAGGCCAAATCCGTACTGTCTTACCTTTGTTTGCATTTAATTGTTCTTTCTATAATTTTTGCTACAGTTTGACTTATAACTATTAATTGTTGTCATATTTTGTGTTGATAGCACAATAGAAAATTAGTCAAGTAAGGTTTTGATTTTTTAATTACACTACTTAATCGTAATAGAAAGAATTTAGATTTAGATAGGTGTGCTTTGATTTGTGAAAACTATTTTTGAAAGACTTTTTTCTTTCAATAACTGTTCACATTGATTTTTCTTGATTGTATTGAACAATGGAATTGTGGTTTTTGGACATAAGAAACAAATACATGTATACACTACATATACAAATATATGTTGTGATTTCAGTAATCTTTAAATTAGTTGTACGAGTATGAGGAAGCGCATTATGTAAATACAGCTTCTTTTCTCACTTACCTACTACTTACCTTGAAAACTTTAAAGCTAATGAGGGAACGAAAGTTATGTACTTGTTGATACTGATTATTACTGTACAGCAAACTTTCAAATGGAAATATAAAAGTAAGCAAGCCATAATAATTACATATACCAACGAGCAACATCGTTTAGATTGGTTTTCAATTAAGCCATGGTGCAATTTCAAAAATCAGCATCTTTTATTACCCTTTGCATGTCATATTATCACATACGCACACTTCTTAAGTGTGTAATTGCGTGAGGGTTTATTGAACTTTTTTCTCTGCAACCTTCCTTCCTCAACAAATTTTCTTCTTTGTTTACATACACTTGGGTTCACACAGCCCTCTGCACAACCATTGTTATTCGGCTGCTGGTCCCGTTGACCTCGTAGGAAAAACAAAGTCTTTTAGTGCTTGATTTTTGAATGTCAATGCTAAGGTTCCACAATATGTTGCTGACAACAGAAGGCGTCCTTCAACTTCAGGAGGAACAAGTACAGTGCAGGCTGCTTGTTATATGTTTGCGATTGAGATTTACTCTAAAACATGAATTGTTTCATATCAGCCAATTCTTCATGGATAATTCCTTCCAGATTTTATGAGCTTGCCTAAAGAATACCTAGCTCAGTAGGGTTCGTGAGTATCTCGAGAATAAGTTATAGCTATCTTTTAGAGATTGTTAAAATCTGCGATAAAAAAACCGAAATGTAGCGTGCACGCTATCAAGTAGCACCACCACCAGAGTAGCTTCACATTGAACCGAGTTTTTAGACAGAGGAAAGATAAATAATTTTATGGTACAATGTGAAACTGCAATTATTGGTTTTGCCAGGTTAATGCATCATTAAAGTTTAAAGCATGTTTTTATGTACAAAGCAATATTCTGTAAGATTACTCAAAATATTAGACATGCTATAATATCCAGTATTCTTTATTACCTATTTACCTATGTACCTCATCATAGTAATAGGTAAATTTTTCTAGTGACAAAATTACCTTCTAACTACAAAATGTAAACTGAAGTGTGTCTGAGACAAGTTTACAATAAAAAAAGAGAGCCTAAAAAGTTTTAGTGAATCGGTACGTCAGAAATATTAAGGTAGTTTTTAAAGCAGGCTGCGCTATCATTCGAAGGTAGTGAAATTCAATAAAAATCGAATGACCTCGTCGCAGGAGAAGTTAATTAGTCGTTTGCTTTCAAGTTATTCGCTCACTTAAAATTAAATATTCTTGTAAGTTATTCATGTTTCTGTTAGTTCTTTGCATTCAGTTTTCATTCAGTTCATCATTATCTTAAAAGTCGCTCTTGACTAGCTTAGAATTTTCACAATGCTCAAATTTCCTTACATTGCAATCGCCGTGATAGCGATAAGTTTCCAAATATTTTCGGTGTCGCTGCATGCCTCAGTACTGTTAGAGCTACCAAAGGAGGAAGAAGGCGATGTTAACGATGAAAACTATGTGGATAATTTAAATACAGACTTATCTTTGGAGGATGAGTATAGCGCTCCTCCAGATTTATCTTCTGACGGTCCAGTTACAAAGATAATACGTTCAACTGAAGAAGAGGGAACTTTTGGAGTGGAATACGAGCGAAATGTTGATATCACTAGAAAGTTTGTGTGGAAGTTTAATGCGAGTTTGAATGTTGATAGTGAAACCCAAAGGAATAAAAATCTTGACCAGTTTTTGTTTTACCGGGCATTTACAGAAGTAGATGAAAATGCTACAGTCCAGTTCCCAGTGGAATTTGAAGTGCGAAAATTTCATAGACATCAAGAATGGGCATTACCTGACAGATCGAAGTCTAAATGGTTGTTACCCACATTTAATAAAAAAAATTTATTTCAAACATTTTAGATGATTAGTACGTACTTGTGTTCAAAAATTCATGGAATTGGAAAACAAACTTGGAACTTTATTTCCACAAAATGTATAATAAGCTCTTTCTTTTAGGGGGAGCCGATCATCAAGCAAATCATTGTGCCTCCCACAGTATGAGGACGATGGCACAAACCTTTACGCTGAAAATAGTATCATTCAGGTCACGGTTTCCACATCGAGCAATCAAATAATTGCCTTCAAGCTAAAAGTCGACTTGGAACAGGACAACATTATTGAGTACTACAATTACATACAAAAGCTGAGCATAACCAAAATTTCTCTTTGCAACATTATTGTTTTATTCCCTACAGAAACTTTAACAGCCCGAAGAAAGTCACAATTTCATCCTCAACCCCGTCGTACTTCAGGGTTATCTCTCCATTAGCTTTCACATCTAGGTATGCCTTGTTGTACGTCACTTCCAATGATGATAGCAATCATGGGTGCCTATCCGTTTCTTTGCAACGTCCCGTGGTTGGTTCACACTTCAAAACAATAAATAACTACCAATTTCTCATAACTCATATCCATTATTTGCCAAATTGATTACTGCAGTGTCCTACGGAAGATTATGAAAGCGAAAATTATTTACGAGGAACGACTCAGACGATGAGCAAAATGGCAGCAATCACAGTCAAGGTTATGGATTATAACAATTACGTTTATTTTACTCATTCCTATGTACATGTTGTTAAATATCATTATCTAAGACCTAATTGAGAGTCCTAAAACCTAAGACACCACACCAAGAAAAATCATTTTAATTTCTTAGATGGATGACCTAGAACACGGACGAGTGTTGTCTCTCGTCATGCATCAAAATAATTCAGAGTGCCACTTCTTAAACAAAAATCTGAGGGATATTCTTCCCATTTCCAGCATAGGGGAAAATTCTTCAACAACGGAGAAAAATACTTCCCATATATTTAAAACAGTGCAGATAGTGCTCAGAGAGAAAATTACTGACGAAGCGTACTTATTTTTAATCCTAACAATTTCCATGAGTTTAGTGACATTTTGCTTTCTATTTGGAATTTTCTACTGGAAAATCTTCAGGTGAGAATTTTTTTATGTGTCGTTTCCCAAGTTTGAGCATTACTTAAAACTCCTTAAAGTTAACTTTCACCAGGGTACAGCCTCTTATAGAAGAAACAAGAGATCAGATTGAGCATGGCAGCTACTCTGCAACGCAGCACCACAACAGCACTTCCGGTCCCAGCCGTTATTACAATTATAATGACGACAATTACGAACTCTGCTGCATTTTCTTTCTTGTTCGTAAAAGAAAGGGAAATGAGCTCCCAACCCTTCACGATTCCCTAATAAGGTTCCCGAAAGAGATTGGAAAGAATTCCCAGCGCTATGTGGGAATGTTTCTCGTTGTAGCGGCCTTCTACCTCCTCCCAGTCTCCCAGTTTGTCAGACATTTCCAAAAAGCTCAGAATTCACCAGGGAATGAAGATCTCTGCTACTTCAACTATCTCTGCTTGAATCCATTTCTAATGTGGAAGGATTTCAACCACATATTTTCCAATCTTGCGTATATCATGCTGGGAACACTTTTTCTTCTGTTAGTCTACTTGGAGGACAGTGCTAGGCAGAGTAAAAGTTGGGAAAAACCTGGAAATCATGATGAGTACGGAATTCCAGCCCACTTCGGATTACATTACGCAATGGCAGCAGCTTTGATGCTTGAGGGGGTGCTCAGTGCAATGTATCATGTTTGCCCGAACCATTTAAGTATTCAATTTGGTACTGTAAAAAACTACCTTGAAAAACCTTGAATTTTAAATCAAAAGACAAAATTATTCTCAAAAGTGAACATTTTTTCATAGACATGGGCTTCATGTACGTAGTAGCTGCCATTTGTCTCGCAAAGCTTTATCAGGCTCGGCATCCTCACACAAATGCTAGTGCGTAAGTCACCCCCAAATACCGAATTGGTTTAATTTACCAATTAATTCATTTTCCCCGTATATTTGTATAAAAATTAACAAAATTGAGCAAATACATACCTTCAATCTCTCTGTACTTTCACATTTTCACAGGTGCATCACCTTTGGAGGCTTGGCAGTAATGTTTGGTCTTGGAATTGCTGCTCACCATTGTTCCAGCTACCTACCTCTGGATAGTGACCCTTACTATCCATTTGGTGGTAACGTTCCGCCTATCTCTTCAGGTATATTCCTCGGGTGACTGCAGATTCGGTAAGTTTATTTTTCCACTTTACACATAAATCCATATTACAAAATATCGACGTAAAACTATTTTTGGAATAGACTGGGAAATTTTAAAACTCCGTCCATCCGAACTCCCAGCAAGACTAAGCTCTCTGTGGCAGCCCTTCCGGAACTTTAGCTGGATGACGGTTACTTTCCTTGCGATGAATGTCATCAACTGCGTCGTAGCGTCACTGGGTGTTTTCCTGTTTTTCCAGTTTAGCGATGTCGGCTCCTATCTTCTGTTCACTGTGCTACTTAATCTCGGACTGTATTTCGTAATTTATATAATTAACAAGCTAGTACATGGTGAAAGGATACTCTGGCCGACCTGGGTATACATCCTGATGGCCGCTCCAGGTAAATTAATAAAAAAAATTATCTGAACAAAGCAAGTAAAAATGGCACAAATATTAAAAACGCAAAAGTGTGAAAAATTCTAGTGTGGGCCGTTGGCGTGTTCGCTTTCCGGTCCTGGTCCGTTAATTGGCAGTTTTCACCAGCAGAGTCCAGGAAATTGAATACTCAAAATTTCTATTTTATAATAATTTGGGGATGGTGGGGAGTTCGAATATGTAACTTTTTATGCTTTCTCTACATAAAACCTAAAAATGATTAAAGTTCTAAACTGAAGATTTTTCATATTTTCTCCCGCAGACCTTCTTCACGTTGGATGACGACTTGAAGCGAGTAAAACGCACCCAAATCAAGGTTTTTTAGTACGCCCAGAATACCAGTGCGCCAGCGCCAGTAGTGAGTGAGGGTGGAGGCGGGGGCAAGGGGAGGGAGTTTGAAGACAGCGAAGTCTCCCTGCACTGTACACTATTGCAGCTTTTATATTGAATACATTTAAATATTATGAATATTACTTAATTTACATAATTTACAAATGACCGTTAAACGATAAGCGACATTTTTTATGCAAAATATGCAAATAAAACATTTTTTATTCAAAATTATTCGTCGGATCGTAATTCCGACATTTGTTTGTCGCCACTTTTCTATTCCTTTCCGCTTTTTTCTCAGCTGAATGTGAATGAAACTATCGCCATTCGCCTTCCTCAAGCAAAGCAAAGGTGTTATTTAGTTGCGTTGCGATTCCTGGTACGAGTGTCGAGATTCGAGATCGAGATCGATTCAGTTTTGGGGCAGAGATAAGACAGGACAGAACTTGTGCTCTTGTGCATGAGATTTCCACTTTCCAGGCTATTCAGTCAAGAAAAAGCATTATTTTTTACACTGTTCACAAGTTGCACGTAGAAAGTTAGAAAATATAAAATCACTCTGTTACGAACAACAGTTGTGGGTTTGTTTACTTCCATTGTTGGGTGCTGAGGAGGATTTAATTAGTTTTAATTTGATTCAGTTAATTTTTAGTGCTAAAAATACAAAGTTAGTAGAAGAGAAGGTTCAATTTATTTTAGCCACCATAAGTCACCAAACTTTGTTTTAAACAAAAGGTCAGTAAGTCAATATTAGGCACGGCCAGGTGATTTCTAAGGACAATGAATTACCAGGACGAAAATCCAGCACCACCGGTGCCGGGAAGGTGGGTAAAAGAGGGATTTATAATTCGGCACACCCAAGATCAAATTGATTCATTTGTGAGGATGAGGTCAGCTCCGTATAAGCCGATGACGCAGAATAAAGAGGACATGGGATTGCAGGTTAGTTTTATATTTGAGTATAATTGATTGATCGTAAAGTGAAAGCAGAGTAATGATGGCATATTGTTATGTATTTTTATTTTAATATCGCAAGTAGTTCATTTTAAGTTAATTGTACGTGGTTATTATTTTTTTATAACAGAAGCTTCGGGCACCACTCACAATTGAACAACAAAGGTCAGTTATCGAAGAACTGGAAGTATTGAGAAAGAAAGTAAAGACTTTGGAAGCTGCAAAGGAGAAGAAAACGGAGGATACTACAGCCAAACCTGAGCCAGTCGAAGCAGGGGAAGGGGAAGAACAGGAAATCTGTGAATACTGTGGGAACACTATTCCATCGGCAGGAAAGCCAGAAGAGGAAGAGGAAATTCCCGAGGTAATACTTGCTAAACTACTTGAGTTAGTAAAAGGTGATAAGAAGGTAAGCATTATCTGCGTCTAAAAAGAAAATTTTCTACAAAGAAAATTTTCTTGTAAATGTGTAAATTTATTCAATAATAATGTATACTTCTTGTCCCTACAGAACGGCCAGCCTTGTGGCCCCGAATCGAGAAAATCTTCAAACGCAACTACAGTTGAGATCATAACTTTGGATGATTAATCATTAATTTTCAACAACACAGTACGCAGTTCATAAAGTGGGACCTTGCGTCTGAAGCGTCTGTTCACTTGAACTTGAAATTTATGTTTATTGTTACATCTTTTGTCTTTAAGAAGATAATCTTTCTAAATAATGTACTTGATTTGCTTTTATTAATTTAGTGTGCGTGCAAGCAAACTATTAGTTTATCCTACTGTTTATAATAATTTCTAGTCCAGTCGGTCTTTAACTTTTATTAACAGTTGTGAAGTGAATGAAATCGTCTTGTTTACTGTAGTTTAGTTTTTAGTTGGTTCGTTAGAATAGTTATTATGTACAATGATAATGAATTTTTTTTACAAAATATCAAAATATTCTACGCTTAGCTTATTGTATATAAATGAACATCTGTCTCAAATAAATAATGAATTCGACTATCGAACACCCAGAATTAAGCACATTAGTGGCACTAAATGGAAAATGCTCATTGAGGGCGAGTTCTATCCTGTATAAATCATGGTTTGTATAAGCGTTTCAAGACTGATTGCTACGATGATGGTATTCTTTCAATAGTTACTGAAGAAGAAGAAAAAGAAACCCGTAATATATTTTACCTATTACATATAAGAAATAAATGCTCATATTGTTAATATCATAGCATGGC
>JAHZND010003247.1:0-13542 GCA_027744115.1 Acrocyrtus sp. NNG-2020 | reverse complement strand
TTTAACTTGTAAAAGTTAAAATTTGGGCTTTTTGGATACTTTTTGGGGGGTGAAATTGACACTTTTTCACCCCCTTAAAAACTTTTGGGGGTGACTTGTCACCCTCTTCACCCCCGGCTCCGCGGCCCTTGGAGGAGGATTCCGAGGAGGATACTTCCGAGGCGCAGGCACAACAAAATAACCAGCTAGTTCATGAAAATTTGGAAGCCATTATGGCAAGTCCGACTACAACTACTCCTAAATTACCTCCGCACTTCCGGTGTATGAGTCACAGTTTGTCTTTGGTTGCAACCAAAGACATTTATAAGGTAAGGAGAGATATTTACGAGTTTTTACATTACTTTTATGAACAGTTAAAAAATATACTTTTATACCCCAGGTAAAAGATAAACAACTCTACCACAAAGTGATGGGAAGGTGCACTAAATTGTGAAATCTGTCCACATCTCCTAAAAGTGCCGAAATAATAATAGAATCAGCTGGGAAAAATTTCATTCGACCTGTGGAAACTCGTTGGAATTCGTTGTATAATGCCACTAACCGGTTATTGGAGATGCAGCCGGCTCTTGAAGACATCTGTGATAAGCTTAATGTTCCTAAATTTACTGAAAAAGACATCCAGTTCCTCCGTGATTTTTCTGAAGTTACTTCCCCAGTAGCATATGACTAAATTTCTTGCAAGGTGAAAAAAATACTTACATGGGGGACGTGCTACCAACACTACGACAAGCTAAAAAGAATCTTTTAGCGTCAAAAGAAAAGAACTCAACTTGCGGGAATCTTGCAAGCACTTTGCTAGAAGGAATTGACAAACGATTCGGAGAGCTTCTCACGTTTGAAGCCGAAAAGCCGAATCATGCGGTTTGGGCAAGCTTATCTCACCCTTTTTATAAATTACGGTGGATTGATATTCAGCAACATGACGAGTTTAAGAAAGAATTTGTGAACGAAGCCAACAAATTTCTGAATAGTTCCTCTACTAACATTTCCGAAAGTACCAATGTCAATAGTATGACAATGTCAGATCGATTTTTGATTTCGATGAAGGAACAGGTGGAGAAGTGAGCTCTGGGGATATAGAACTGGAATGTTACAAGTTCTTTAATGATAAAATCACGGATTTGTCCGTTTTGAAGCTGTATTTTACTGTACAAAAAATGTTTCGCAGATACAACACGGCGCTTCCTTCCTCTGCCCCTGTGGAGCGATTGTTCAGTTACGGTAGCCTAATCCTTACTTCAAGGAGAAGTCGGCTATCAGATGAAAAATTCGAAAAACTTCTGTTGCTTAAATGTCAAAAAGTAATTACTTAGCTTTCGGGAATGCAAAAGTTTATTTTTAATTTTTGCACTTCGTCAAAAATGTTGATGTTGTTGTTTAAGAACTGTAAAAAATGAATTGTCCAGTTAATAGTAATTTGATTGTACCATTACTCTGTGTATACAATTTTGTTTTAAAGAAAGTTTTGCGTCTGTATCGAAATTGTTTCTTAAAATGTAAGTATCTATGTCTGTATCTGAAAAAAATGTAAAAAATAAATCAATTCGTGGATCTGTATCTGTATCTGCAACGGAAAACAGCACTATCAATATTTGTATCTGTATCTGCAGCGAAAAATTAGCAATATCTATACCCGTATCTGTATCTGCACCGAAAAAAATAGCAATATCTATATCTGTATCTGTATCTGCACCGGAAAAATAGCAATATCTGTATCTGTATCTGTATCTGCACCGAAAAAATAACCAATATCTATATCCGTATCTGTATCTGCACCGCAAAAATTAGCAATATCTGTATCTGCATCTGTATCTGCATCTGTATAAGATACCAAACACTGGCTAAACGTAGTATTATGCGCACTATTACTTCTAATTTTAAAGCATTTCTCATACCAAAGTTAGAACCTGTTCCATATACTTGCAACAAATGTGTTGTAAATGTAAAGGTCGCATTCAATCCAAAATCCGACACCCTCTTTTAATGAATTTTTAATTCATTTTGAAGGTCGATTTGTTTGCTTTACAAATTAATTAAAGTAAAAGTTTGTGGTACACTTCATACAGAGTTTCAGTTAATTTATGATGACATTGCATTCAACTCATTTCCATGAAGTTGAATTGAAGTTAGGTTATGCTAGCTAAAAATTTCCCCACTGCGCCAGAGATAAGTACGCTATTATAACAATGTTAAAATCAGGCTTGTTCCGTCCCCACCAAAGGATTCATCAAAAATATTTGGAAGGGGGGTTGAAAACTTTGTTATGTATACTGTACTTTACTGGCTACATTCCATTTCGTCTAGTGTACGACGAGCAAAAAGGAAACTACTTTATTCGTAACTAGTTTAATATCCCAGGTAACACAGTTCAACAAAACTATGGAGGTAATTATTGCTTACTGTTTTTTGCAAATATTGTAGACTTAAATAATAATTTGTTTGTTTTGCAGATAATTACCACATTTCGAATTACTTTGCATTTGTCTCGATTTCTTACCTATTTGGCACCCTTCTTCTTGCTGAAAAGTTCTGACCAACAGCATTTTTCGTCACTGTTGCCTGGCCCCATGAAAGTTCTTATCTTTGGGCAATATGCGGGGTACTCTTTACTTGGAGTATTTTTTTCCTCCTCAGTGCGCTCTAAAAAATTTCAGGTGGCGTTCCTAAAAATATTTAATCTAATAAATAGAAATTGGTCATATAAAACTAGGTCAAGAAGAGCATTACTACGTCCAATTGTTTCCTCCCTTTTACATTACACATTTAGTGTAGTTCTCTTTACCGCATTTGTCGTACGGGAGCACCTTCGGGATGACTTTCTTCACCATTTGGAATCTCAGCATTTTTCGTCACTGTTGCCTGGCCCCATGAAAGTTCTTATCTTTGGGCAATATGCGGGGTACTCTTTACTTGGAGTATTTTTTTCCTCCTCAGTGCGTTCGAAAAAATTTCAGATGGGTTTCCTAAAAATATTCAATCTATTAAATAGAAATTGGTCATCTAAAACTAGGTCAAGATTCTCAACAAGAGCATTACTACGTCCAATTGTTTCCTCCCTTTTACATTACACATTTAGTGTAGTTCTCTTTACCGCATTTGTCGTACGGGAGCACCTTCGGGGTGACTTTCTTCACCATTTGGAATCAAAATGGCAGCAGATAGCAGTAAGCTTTGGTGTGAAATCCGAAAAATTGTCCCTTACGCAGGGCGTCCTCTGTTTCCTTGCCATACTGGCGGATACAGAAGCCGACATTTTACTACTAACTGGAATCTTGCTCCTTTTTAACATTGCCAAGATGCTGTTCCTTATGAGTTCCAATTTGGCTGTAGTATTATTACCACCTCAGGACTTTTGTGCCTTAAAATTGGACCAGGTAAATGGAAATTTAAAATTTCAAAAAATTAATTTAACAAGGTTATAGCTGTCCTAAAGGAAATTTTTTCTGAAATATGAAATTACCTTTTAAACTTTAGGTTCTTAAACGATACCTGAAGGTTCGTCAGATTTTCTGCGAACTGAATAAAACACTTTCACTTTTCGTATTTGCGTTCACCACCGAAAGTATAATTTGTGCGTGCACCAATTTCATCTTCATTCTGCTTGAAATGGACAGCGGTTTTCTGCCAATGATCCAAAATGCGTACCTTTTCCTTTTCATGGTCTATGCTGCAAGGGCTAATGAACGAGTTAACAAAATACATTGCTTAATTATAATTTAATTACTGTAAAAATTATTTACCTTACTTGACAATTTGACATGTACTCCAAATGTAAGGCACTAATTTTAAAATTATTTTACCATTCAGTTACGCAGGGTCTCGTCTATACTGCTTAGATGTCATCGAAGACAATATCCTACTGGCTAATGAGAAAGCTCTCCGGAAGCTGATTGTAATCCACGAGCTTCAAACTGGCTCAGTTGGGCTGGCCGTGTCGGATGTCTACGTGATAACTTTCTCATTCATCGGCTTGGTAAACATTGTCTCTTGCATAAATTATTAACGATCTTTGCAAAACCTTACAATTGGAATGAAATTGAAAATGTCGTTTCCTCAGACGGTGCTTGATATATTTTCAAACGCGTCCATGGTACTTCAATCCATGAACTTGTTACGAAACTTCTTTTCTAGTTTGGGTGCGGCTGTCGGTGGTGTTGCGTAACGGAATTCGCCTACACAAAACATACTCGTTTTATGATAATATCAAAGACTGCATTAAAAAATAAAATTCTCCGCTTCCCCTCCCATCACCAGCTCTTTAGCTAGAGTGAAGCTTATTTTCTTGTAAAAAAAATGGAAAAACGAGAAAGGAAAAAACTAATTTTCAAATTGGGTTGCCCCAAAAAAGAGCTCCACCGCGCCCTAAGCCCTAACCACAACAATTAACTGCACAAACCCTACATAATTAAACCTTGACTTTGCTGAAGCAGGTGAGCAATTATAACTTGTCATCGTTGCCGCAACGGTGTGGATAAAAATTGGGTAATTTATTCCTATTTAGAATGGCATTCTTCTCAACTGCAGTATCATCGCCGTTCTTCAAAACTTTCCCAGAAGATGCTGAGGGTGAGCTGAGGACAATTCTGAACATTTACTTTTACACAGGCTACTCGCCATTTCGTATAGTCTACGACCTCGAAAAGAAGTCTAACTTTATTCGTATTAATTTATTTACTCAGGTTGAGCCTCACTAATGAGAAAATCTAATAATTATTATTATTGGCATTTTATTTCAAGATAGTTTCTACAATTATGCTGTAATAAAAATTTTCACTGAAATTTTCAGATATTTTGCTACCTCCGAATTTTCTTTTATTTCGCACGACTCCTTCTCCTCTTCAATCCGATATTTGCCTCTGGAAGTGCTTCTAATATAAGCCAGCAGCTCCCCGGCCCAATGCAGTTATTTTACTACGGACTTTTTACGGGAGTCTACTGCAGCAGTATTGCATTTTTTAGCTGCATGACCTCACAAAGATTTAAGGTTACATACCTGAAAATATTTAATTTAATTAAGAAGGACCAGTTGATTCCAAGTGTAAACGGTGACTTATCGATATTGAGGAGGAAACAGAGTAAAAAAGTGATATCCACTTTTAAAGTGCTCCTTCATTGCATTCTGGGTATAGCCACTCCAGCGATTATTGGCATGGTAGGGCACTACCGAACTGGTCTTGCTGCAATGATGCGAGAGAACTGGCGTCATTTGACGGCCAGTCCAAGCTATAACTTTGAGATGGAGACATGGCAAAAAGTTCCCATACAAAGCAAAAGTGAGCTGCGGTTACCTGAGCTTCCCTATCTCGGGCAATGTAATTCTCCGGTTACCTGCTCTTGTTGTCGCTTTTATTTCCATCTTAATAGAAAATGACACGTTCACTTTATCTTCGGTGGGAACAGTATTTTTATTTTATAATGCAAAAATGTTGCTCCATTTGGCAAACCACTTGACAGAAAATTTTTCCTCTTCGGAGCGATTCATGGCTCTCAAAATGAATCAGGTGAGATATGAGATGACTTAGGATGAAGGAGGAAAATGAAATTAATTTGAAGGAATAACTGCCTCAATTCGAAGTTGCAGGTTCTGGAGCATTACATGAAGGTCCGAAGAGTAGCTGTAGCCCTGAAGGGGACACTGCCACTCTTCATATTTTTATTTACGGGAACTGCGTGCATTTACTCGTGTACAAGCCTTATCACCATCATGCTGAATCTAGGCGGGGGCGCTACGAGAGTGTTTCAAATGACCTCTTTTTCTCTATTTCTGTTTTATTCTGCAGGAGCTTCCACACGAGTTAGTAAAAATTATACGGTTATATCGACAAAATTTCTAAAAAAACAGCTTTAAAAATGTATTTATTTTGACGCAGTTAAGCAGCATTTCCGACACTCTTCTCAAATGTCGTAGGAGATGTGACAGTTCCGGAGTAAATGAAAAGGTACTCAGGAGACTTATTTTAGTGCATGAGCTGAAGTCAGGCTCTGTTGGACTCGCCGTTTCTGATGTGTTTGTCGTCACTTATGGCTTCATGGGTTCCGTAATTACTTAATCCAAAAAATATTATTTTCAATAAAAATAATAAATATGTAGAGCAGTTACTAATTTTATTTCAATTTATGGGTGAAGATGACGGTTGAAATGATCTCGAATACGACAATTGTCATTCAATCCTTGGAAATTTTTAGATCGTTCGTTTTTGGTGCTAATAACGGGCAGCTCGGAGCTCGGCAGTACTCCAGCATCGGAATCCGCAGAATTATCAACAATGCAAAATTTTACGAATTAATATATTAAGCAGCAATATGCTATAAAAAGTGTGAAAAGAAAAACAAATTATTATTAAAGTCATGTCGTACGAAGGATGTGATATAACGAAGTTCATAATGAACTTTTATTGAATGGAATTGACAAGTGACCCGAACATGGAAAAGAAGATTGAAATTACGCCCACGAGCATCCAGTTACGTCGCCTTTGTGAAGATATTTCATTTAATGGAAATTTAATTTAAACAAAAAACTAATTATAAGTCTATTACATAATTACAAAAAACAATTTCGAATAAGGAATTAAAAGAACACAATTTGTTCGAAATAGATTCTGTTCTGGAAGACCGCTCGCGCTGGTATTAATGTTGTGATTAGAGTTGAAAAAATTTGGAAGTATAATTTTGACTAAATCACTAAAATGGAAGATTCACAGCAATTCTTTTAATTTTGCAACAAGGTAAAACGCTCTTGCATCCGCAATACAGTAGCCGCAAGGGGGAGGTACACGTACAGGAGTTAGTGACTCCTGTTTTGAAAACATCAAAAAGTTGAAGACAAATTAATACTTTACGAAGAAAACTCACGACTGTAATCTTTTTCAGATAACAAAAATTTGGGTTACACTCTCATGATCCCTTTCCGTTGTTGTTGTTGTTGACTCCTGTGCCCGGCGTGAGAAACGCAGCCTGACATTACCCGAACTACAGCTTCCTATCGAAAGCAGGAGAACAATTGCAAGAAAAAAATACGTTTTCAAATTCATCTTAAGGTCTTTCTTATTTACGATAAATTTCAGGACTGATATTTTCGAGTGGTCTGCGCAGTCTATATATATATATACCACGCGAATAGGATTAGCTCACTGTGCTCCATTGGCATAGTTCTATGTAGGGAAACAAATGCGCAAAAGTTATCACTATCAGCAAGTTATTTCTGCATTCGACTTTCATTTGTGCTGACAATAAATATGGGACCGGTTTAAAAATCAATGCATTATAAGAAGAGTGAATGGGAATGGGTAAGTAACAATTGAATTTACCTAGTGCAGTAAAAATAAATAAATAAACCAGCCGCATTCAGTAGTGAACGTAACGGTATTACTTTGCCCCAAAAACCAAAACTAGTTACTACAATCGCCTCTACGGGGAAACTGGGCGTCAGCATTTACGAAGAAACTATTTATAAACTTGATTTGAAACTTGTTGCATATAATTTTACAGCTATAATGTCCGAATTTCAGTACTTTTTGCTAATAAGTATCCTATTATTGTCATTGCTCAGCGGTCTCACTTTTTGAGTTCGCAATACAAGTATACATAGTATTACCTATTCGTATTGTTATCAAGAATAAAAATGAGTTGTTTGAAATAATCGTAACTTTGATGGATTTTGAGCAGTGAATTAAATGAAAAATAATTTTCTACTCTAGTGCAAAATTCTCAAACTTTTAAAAGCTCTAAACATGGGTTGCCCGTATTTTTGTCTGGCAGTTAAGGACAATAATTGAGGGTTTCAGAAGCAGCACGGCAAACTATACGTATCAATATGATATTGCAAAAAATTCCAGCGGTAATTCTCGATGAAAAATTGTTCTATAAATAAATTTAACAAAAAAACATTGCTCTGTGTAATAACTGCTATGGCATGCCACTTCGAAAGAAGAATGAGACGCTACACACACGTGCGGTAATTATCTTTGCAATCGCCTGTTATTTTTATTTATTACTATCAGGGGCATAATTGCATAGAAAGCTGAAATCTATTTTTTTGCTCGGGCTCATGCTATTTTATTATGTAATTGCAATTCCTGTTCTGTCTCTAACGACCCCATACGTATATAGGTGATAGGTAATAAGATGTGTAGCAGGGGCAGAAATTTCCCACGTTTGTGATTTGTACATTTGTTCTTGTGGCTTCCAATCCAAATGGTCAACTCGAACCAAAAAAGATAGCCACGGAGAGGACAGGAAACCACATCCTGAAAATTACAGGACTATACTATCCGTAATACCCATGTTATGCACGTAAAATTATTCGCAATGACGATGTACCACTACCACTGCCGGTAGCTTATCGCCCCAGAGCGACAAGTGCGCACTTGTNCTTGTCACTTTTCTAATGGATATTATTTTCTAGAAAAGCAATAGTACATAATTAAATCGATTTAACTGTATTTCTTACAAGATACTATAATCACAGAGAGCTGCTTAAAATATCCGGAATCTATAATTAAAAGGAAAGATGTCGTATATGAAATTACGTTTTCTTAGCCTATTTATAGCTTCTCTCACAGTTCCAATTAATTTTCACAAACTTATGACGAAATCGACTGTGAATGACGAAAACGGAAAAAGACAGATCCTGGTTCTGGTTGAAACCAAATTTCCAGATGTACATAAATGCAGAACCGATGTGGGACTTACCATCATTACCAAACAGCCAAAGTCTTGAAGGCAACTACTTAAAACTACTTAAAGAGAAAATAATTATATCCAAAATACATAAAACGCTGAACAGAGTAAAAAAGTTTAATTTCAATTTTCGCAATAAAATGACACTTATTGTAGCGTTCTACGTAACGGTCACAGTCAGCGGACTTTTTGCATTGACAAGTGCAGTATTACCATCATTACCAAACAGCCAAAGTCTTGAAGGCAACTACTTAAAACTACTTAAAGAGAAAATAATTATATCCAAAATGCATAAAACGCTGAACAGAGTAAAAAAGTTTAATTTCAATTTTCGCAATAAAATGACAACTATTGTAGCGTTCTACGTAACGGTCACAGTCAGCGGACTTTTTGCATTGACAAGTGCAGTACCTTCTTTCAGGGTTCCTACGGATTCCTCCACTCCCAGATCGGCAGCTAAAATCAAACAGTTTATTCAGCAAGGTACCTAAAATTGGCTATACTTAATTGCCAAATAAAATTGAAAATAATTTCTAATATTTTTTTTAATGAAGGAGGCAGCAGTGCGTTTCAAAGGATACTTGAGAACGACACCTTTGCAGGAACCTGCTTTCCAGTTTGGAACTCGAACGTTCCAACAATCCTACTTGTAAATGTTCACACTCACAGACCGGGATCATTCAAACTCGAGGGATATTCGAATGAGGACTGTTCTCCTCCAGAAGATGACGACGGCAGAATGATCCTCCAGACCTTCAACAAAATTGGTGCCGCCAGCATTAACGACCGCATCCCGATCTGCTCATTTTATGTTGCAGAGCCGCTAGAAGGAGATTCCTTGACTGTGAAGTTCACCGGTGAAACCAGTTACAGTATTAGGGTGTCCGATTTGCACTGCCATGACCTCTGTAGTCCCTCACCATTCTCAACCTACGCACATACCGTGAAGCTTCTCAACAGTCATGGAGAAACCTCAGAGAACTCGATCGACATCTTCTCAGATTCGGACTGCCAGTCCCCAGTAATAATGGATGGAAATTCACACCCAATTTTCAGTGGTACTGATCTGATCGCCCTCACACGATTTAGGAAGGAGAAAATTGTTGAGTCAGTTAGAATTGTGAGTGGGTAAATTGCAAATTTTGTGAAAGCGCTGTGAGTTTAATCCCTGCAATTTTTATATTTCACAGATTTAATATTTATTTGCAACCGAGAAACCATATCACACTAAAAAATATTAAAGCTTTCGTATTTATTGGATGAAATTGAATTAATTTTCCATTGTAATTATCCTTGAAAATAAATTTTGAATAAAAAAAGAGCCTCTCTATCTTGAAACGAATAATAAAATTTTATTTGGCTGCTTTCTGCCTGCTACACTTTGATGCAATATTAACCACTACTAGTCAAAACAATATCAGGGCCAGAGCTCAAAATTTATCTAGAATCTCGAGCAATATATTTCATGCTGTATCATAATTGTACGAAAATGATAGATATTAATTTACTTCATATCTATCTCATAGGTCAGTAGCTCAAATAGGCGAAAGAAAAAAATAGGCGAATATTCGGACTCGTTTTTTGCCGTATCTAGTTTTTATGCTGAAGATTTCTGTGAAAATCTCGCTTTGGCTGTTTAGCTTGCTATCACTTTGTCATTTATTCGTTAATTGCAATCCCGGTAACAAATGATTGAGTGTTTTTTTATCAAGAGGGGAAGTTCAGGCTGTAAATTCAAAGGCTGTTTTGATAGCTGCGAACTTCCTCCTCAATCCAGTCAAGATAGTAAGAAACCTGGGTGTGCAGGGAGGGGAAGGTAAATCCGTAACTGCAGACCATCTGTTACGAATGGATACAAAAATGGTGTAAAATCTTTCTTAGATGAGACTTTGCCTCTCCGTTAAATTTAGAATTATAGCGAATTACTCCAACGGAAGAAATTCCAGCGAGATAGCCCTCCTCAGAATTGATAAGGGGACCGCCCTGGTCGCCAAAGCAGAGGTCATTGAAATCAGTATAGTCATCATTCATATTGGAAGTGCATAGATCTGAAGGGTAGATAGGAATTCCAACCCAGCGGTACGCATTCTCACAATCCTCGAACGACACTATCGGAAGTGGGACCTTCTGCAACGTTTCTGAAATTATAGCTGGCTGTCCTTGATAAGTTTCAATTTCTCCCCAGCCAGTGGCAATCACCGTTCCACTTTCCTCTCTGAATGGAACGGGAGGAAGGGGAACAGGAGCAACATTATCATTTAAATCGAAAGGCCTGTCTGGAAATACTAGGGCTAAGTCGCCCTGGCCCTCGAACACAACGAAATGTGATACATTCCGACGCTGCTCAATGCCCGACTCGGAATTCGGATGCAGTTCTCCAGCCACTAAAACAAAGTTTTTGGGGTCGTGAAATACCACACAGTTCCCAACTGTAAGCACCGCCTGAGTGTTATTCACTTGGATTAGGGCTCCTCCGCAGAAGTCATACGGAATGTAGTCTCCTACAGAAGGGCCGACATGGAACAGGATTTGATGTGGAAACTCTCCTTGAGTGGCATTCTCTCCTCCAATTATTAGAGTTTGAGGTGGATCTCCTCGCAGTTGTGGACGCCCTGGAAAAAAAATGACATTTTATTGAGTGTTATATCGGGGTAAATTGAAGCAAAGTAATTCTTACCGGTTGATGTTGCGAAAACCGCCAGCAAAGAAATTAAAACGGCAAGTGGAGCCATAATGTTGTTGTAAAAGTTTAGGATTTAGTTCGCTGGCTTAGATTTTAGTGGCAATTTCGAAGCAATATCAATGCGAAAATGATTTTGAGAAAGACAGTTTAGAAAAGTTGAAGTGCTTCAGCGCATGAGTAAAACTAATCTTATCATTCAGCCTGAATGTCAAGTAATTAGACAAATAGAAGATAAGTACGAAATTGATAACATGAATGAGCACTTAATTAGTAAAAATCGGAGAGCACACCAATAAAATTATTGGGTTGATATCTATTTACATCGGACTTTTTATAGCACATTATTTTGGTCAGTTATTTAATTATCTTGATGTAGCTGCCAGCTCTTTGACATTTATTCATTCAATTACTGGTAATACCTAATTTATTATGCTTTTAACAAGCAGGTTAGTCAAGCTGTAATTTAAAGTTTATTTTGATAGCTGCGAACTTGCTCTTCAATCCAGTCAAGATAGTAAACACAACATAATATGTTACACATTTTAGCCTGCAATTCAACTTTTCAACAATTTTGAGGAGGACCGTGTGTGGTGCAATTTCATTTGATGTACAAAGGTGCCTATGCAAAGGTCAGAATCTTGTGATTTTGCTAATTGAAAAAGTTCCATGAAAAGCTTTCGAGTTTTTAAGATGTGCAGAGGTGGTATAAATGCATACGTACTTATGTCAGTTTGGATTAAAAAACCTTTTTGCAAATTACTTTTATCGGAGTTTTTAATTGGGACCTTTTCACTCTGACTTACATAGTTCTCGTTGTCTTTTAATGATTCAATTACTGTTCAAAATTGAGTATGCTTTTTAGCAGGAGTTAGGTCAAGCTGCAATTTATTAGAGGCTATTTTGGTATTTGCGAATTTCCTCTTCAATCCAATCGAGATAGTAAGAAATCTTGTTGTGCTCAGACGGAGTTCTAAACCCAAAGCTGCATCCTCTCTGTAAGGATGGATACAAGGATGTCATAAATTTTCGCTTTTAAAAAATCGACTGAGAATGCGTACAGGTTCACTTACCCCAAAAGTAGAAATTCCAGCAAGATAACCCTCTTCAGTATTGATAAGGGGGCCGCCGAAGTCACCAAAACATATATCTATGGTATCACCTTCTTCATCTGTACTCAAAGTGCATAAGGTTGAAGGAAAGAGGATATACCCAATCAAGCTATAAACCATCTCACAGGCGTCGTGCGACATAACCGAAAGTGACACCTTCTGCAAGGTCCCGGAAATGGTGGCCTTCTCCCCATTATAGATTTCGGTATCTCCCCAGCCGATTGCAACAAGAGTTCCATTTTCCTCTCGGAAAGGAACTGGAGGAAGGGGAATTGTGCCAACATTCTCATTTAGATCGAAGGGCCTGTCTGGAAAAACTAGCGCCAAGTCATCCTGGCTGATTGACCATTCATTAAAGATAACAAAGTGGGAGACATTTCGGTGCTGCTCAAAGCCCGACTCCTCATTCGGATTTAGTTCTCCAGCCACTAAATGAAAGTTTGTGGGGTCGCGAAATGTTAAACAGTTCCCTGCAGTAAGAACTGCCTGCGTGTTGTTCACTTGGATTAGGGCACCTCCGCAAAAATCAAACTCCATGTCTATTCCTCGAGAAGGGCCAACATGGAGTAGGATTTGATACGGAAACTCTCCCTGAGTGGCATTCTCTCCTCCAATTATCAATGTGCTGGGTGGATCTGCCTTTCTCTGCAGCTGTGACAGCCCTACAATTGAAAATATAAAAATGTACCGGAAACTGAACGTATTGGTCAAGTAGCAAACAATTAAACAAATATATATAAGGAAAGGTCGTACCACTTGATGGAGTCAATACTGCAAACAGAATTGACAATATTAAAACGGCGAGTCGAGCCATAATAAAAAAATTGGTGTTGTTGGTCAAGAGCTCGGTTTAGGTTGTTGAGATTTCGAAGTAAAATGTCAATGTGAAAATAAAGTGCGATGGGTACACCTTATATAGCTGTTGCAGCGCGTGATTATATTTATCATTTATTTTTAATTTTAGAGAAATTAGCTTGACGTGTTTAATTAGACATTATAACGTAATTGAGATACCAAGAGCGTATAGTTGATAAAAACGTAATCAGATAGTACAAATGTTCAATTAATTAC
>JAHZND010003246.1:0-12280 GCA_027744115.1 Acrocyrtus sp. NNG-2020 | reverse complement strand
ATGCTCTAGATTATTTGTAGTAATAGCTTTCTCGGATTTTGCATGCATAAGCAGTCCGTGAAAATATCCATCGTTGCTTTCATTTGTTTTGTAGTATGTAATGTTTTTTGTACATACTATATTTAGTTTTGTATTTAATAATGTCCATAAGTTTTACTGTTGGACAAGTGTATAGAGGATTTATGGAAGGTGTAAAAATTGATAGTTACACTGACACGACATAGTGACATTGTTACTTTTGCATGTTTGATGAGGACGATTACATATTCAAGTGCCAAATAAAATGATAATGGGTGGGTGTGTGTGTACACAAACAAAAGGATTATTTGGTCGTTTCAAATTATTGCTCCCATAATTTTTACAAACTAGTGCAAATGTTCTCCCTTGTTTGCTCACCTGCTATTTGTTATGATATTGTGGAGCTGTTTATTGGTAAGAAGACGACAGCGTGTCAAAATGTTGGATGTTGTACACAATAGGAAAGGTGACAAGAATTTTATTGGCTTCTCCAACCTGGTACACCTTCTTTTAGAGTGTCGATGCCAACACAAATCTCAAAAACGGAGAAGACAGAGGCGCAAGACTTCTTCGTGCGTAATACTGCAAGTGTCTGCTGCCTATACTGATTACACTCTACAAGCACTATCAAGTATAGCTGCGTTAGGTGTGGTCTCAAACTGGAGCAGGATAATTAGAAAAGTGATCATCAAGCCGAGTACCTTCATTTAAAAAAATGTTCCAATTTTTGTATTAGTGTAATAGCTAGAAAAACTTTATATATAAGAAAATCTTCTGTAAATGTAGCCAGTAGGTACCCTCGAAATAAATCCATACGTTAATGTAAAACATCCAAGGCCTTGAATGCCCATGGGATTCCTGCCCACGTCAACGAAAGTTGCAAACAACTTACTTGCATTTTCCCCTTCGCCATATTGAATTATCCATTCCTTTAATCGGTTAACCTTTTACAAAAAGCATACATCTTGCCTCTTAAATTTTTAACAAACTTGAAAAATCCAATCAGTTATATACGAATTCGAAGATTACTGAATAATGTAGTAACTTTGTGTACCTTGCTCACAGCGTCCGCAGCAACCCCGCATATAAAACAATACATAACAGTGTTGTAGACAATTCGCGACTCTGGATCAACGGTATTGCTCAAATGGCCAAATATTTGCACGATAAAAAAGGTAGGGGAGAAAATTACAATGGTAAAGATAACGCAACCACACATGTTATTCAGCAGTTCTCCAAATTTGTAGTACTCCATGTAATTATCCAGAACCTTAATCGTAATTTTCGTAATTCGTAATAAGTCATAAATTGTCATTAGGCATCTGAAAATTTGTTATGATGGAATCTTTATTTGACTGACCTTTTCTTGACTTCTTTCACCGGAAATTGAATCCACAAATATGGTTGCAGCTTCATTCATCGAAATGGCGGCCATAAGGGCGTATATCAATCCAGTGAAAGTGCAAAGCCTTCGATATACTATAAAGAAAGTCTGCACACCAAGATAGGCAAGGTCGATGCCTGAAGGAATCGGGGGGAAAGTTAAGGTTTGAGTGACATTAGTCACAATTTGCCGTACTTCTTGTAGTGGATCGACTGTAAAATCGAGATGTGGCAAAGGAGAGGGTTGCAACTGGCTAATAGTATGTATTGCTTCTGCTATGGTAGGATTTAGTCCGAAGAGGTCTTTTATATAGTTCAAAATGACAAAGTAAAAAATGGTGAAGCGTCCAGTATGCTGTAAAAATGTGATTGCAATTGCTGCTGGGATTGCAGATACAAGAAGTACCCATGCCAGGAATGCCGCTTTGGTGTTATCTTTGGAAATTGTTGAGTTTGGTGAATACGCAGAAGAAAAATATGTACGTGCTTGCGACTTCCTGAACCAAAATGTGAAAACGAGAGCAAAATAGCTCCCGTATCGGCTGTAGCCAACTCCCGTGTGAAATATGCATTTTGGATTTTGCCAATTCAGAACTTGAGTTTTCGAATAAACATCGATGATTGTTAAAATAATTCCAATTGTATGAATTGCATATGCGAGGATCTATCATAAATATTTTTAAGAAACTTAAAAACAGATTTTAAACGTAAGGAAAAGGAACTTTAAAAATTGCTTAATGGATTTTCTACTTCATTCATAATATTTCGAACAACTTACTCGTTGAAGCAAATTAGAGACAAAAGTGTATGAGCCGTTTTCCCGATTAAATTTGAATCTGTATGGCGAGATTCCAATAATGTAGAGGAAGTGAATGGTAATTTCTAGCCACAAGTGCACTCTTGGTTTCCACATGGCTCACTTTCACTTTGCTTTTCCTTCCAAAGCGACTTGCAAGCAATCTGACATTTACGTGAACTTCCCTGTTAGAATGTGTGTAAAGTAAGAATAAATTCCATTGTGTTGTACAATTTTGTTACATGCTTTTCTAATGCTTTTCAATGATTAGCAAATCAACTAATGCAAACTTAAATATTGAAAATTGATTGAAAATGTAGAGCACAAAGTTGAAGTGTTGATCAATATGAACTACGAGTCAATTAGTTCCTTTTATGTGGCTACTTATTTAATAAGACTTTAAAATGTAGGTAAATACATACTAATCCTACATATAATAAAAGAATATAGCCGTGTACGTGTCTGCCCCAAATTATCTTAAGTGAAAAATTGTTAAGTTGGGATTTATGCATGGTTTTTGAATTGTCTCTAACGGCTCTTAACTTAATATAAGGGTTTAGCTAGGAAATTATACATTAGGGTTTAGCTAGGGAGTTTAACATATTAGGGTTTAGCTAGCTCAAACTCAGCGATCAAGTCCCGCATCGCTGGGATTGAAGCTATTCCTCCGTCCGCCAAATGTTTTTCTCGACTCCTAGCCCCCTCAATTTCACATTGTACTGATTGTGCTGCACTGGTCCTTTTACGTTTCAGCACGGTGCACGAATATTTCATTTCCTTGGAAATATTTTTTTACTTTGTAGGTTATTTTTGGATTAAAGTATATTTGACTAAATTCTTGTATTTACAAAAAATATTAACAAAATTCGCTGCAACTTTCTAGTAAACTTAATTAGATAGTAAAATTTGCGCTAAATTAGTTTGTTACTAAAAAATTTGTCAAAATTCCTAGTAGAAAACATGTATTGCGGTTCCAATGTGCGTCCTGGGCCACCGCCAAACTGCTGTCGCAACCCAATTGGATGCGAAGACATCGGCTGTTGTGACCCTGTGTGCTGTCCACCACCTCCCATACACAGGAAACCAATGAAGCCAAAATGTGAAGAGATTCCCTGTGACTTTTTTTTACTTTGTAGGTTATTTTTGGATTAAACTATACTTGACTAAATTCTTGTATTTACAAAAAAATTAACAAAATTAGCTGCAACTTTCTAGTAAACTTAAATAGATAGTAAAATTTGCGCTAAATTAGTTTGTTACTAAAAATTTGTCAAAATTCCTAGTAGAAAACATGTATTGCGGTTCCAATGTACGTCCTGGCCCACCGCCAAACTGCTGTCGCAACCCAATTGGATGCGAAGACATCGGCTGTTGTGACCCTGTCTGCTGTCCACCACCTCCCATACACAGGAAACCAATGAAGCCAAAATGTGAAGAGGTTCCCTGTGACCCTTGCAAAATCATGCAATGCTTCCCTTCCCACACTTCGTGTTGCCCTCGTCCTTTTTATCCTTCGCCACCTTGTTGTTCGCCACCACCATGCTGTCCACCTCCGCCATGCCGTCCTGCTCCAGCATGCTGTCCTCAACCTTCCAGTCCACCCCAATCATGCTGTCCTCCACCGCAACCTTACGCCTGGTCAGCCCTACAATATATTACCTATTTTTACAATTATCGGTCATCAATATGACTAAACCAAACCAGTCATTTTTAAAATACTAATTTTTATTTTGTATTGCAGCAATCGGGAACCAGATAATGTAATCTACCGCTGCTGCGAAAGCATGTCTTCTTCATATGCCGGGCACATTCCAGGATTTCTATTTCACAGTAACGGAAGAACAACCGGAAAGGCCACTTGGGGCACCAAGCAGTACATGAACAAATGCTTCTATTTCAATACCTTCAGCAAACCTTAGGAGGATGCCAACGGCATTATACATATGAGCCGCTCCGCTCCTCTTTATTCACCAAAATTTCTATAAGTATCCTTCATCACCATCAACAAAATTGTTTTTTCATTTAACCCCATCCTCTGTTCCGTTCTCTATCAAAAAATTATATATTATTTTCAATGAAATATCCCACAATAAATACTAAATACTTTGTATAATATGAGCCTATTCCAAACAAGTCGCGTTCAATTTTTGCATTGTGTACTTTATTCACTCAAATAATGTATAGAATTAAGATCTGTGTGACAAAGCCATCATATTACTTTTATGTGACATGTTTTCCATATTTGAAAACGAACAAAAGTATCCATACCTAATGAATTAACATAGTACTGTATATTACTGACATAATAAATTGGAGGCGAATATAGAGATAGACAAATTAACTGCCTAGCAGAAATTCAAAAATAGGAGCACGAGCAGCATTATTGTATAATTTTAATTTTGGTAAATGCACCTTAAATGTTTTTGTGGACTGCTAAGCTAAGTAATCAGCTAATGTACGCACACTAATATTCAAAATTGATACGGAAGTAGAGCATAAAGCTGAAGTACCTTGTTCAATGCGTACCAATTTTAAGTCAACAACTGTTTTCAATTAAAACGCCAATAATTATTTTGATAGATATTGATAAGTTCTTACATGATATAGATAATATTTCCTACCTATTTTCTCGCTTTTTGCTTCGGTTTTTGTACATTTACTTTGCCCTTGTAAGGCGAATAGGTGATAGTGAACTTGTATTTTATCCGTTGACAGCGTATCTTATCATTTCTTAGGTTGCGTAAAAGGTGAAAGCTGTGCCCACTAATCATTTGCGAAAGCAACACCGCAAAATTTAGTAATGCCAGAAAAATTCGTCTTTAAAGTTTCCGGAGTTCATTACCTAAAAGTCTATTTCGATTGGGCATACTACTTCTCCCTCAATATGGGTTACACATTTCAGATGAACCCCAAAGGAGACGGCTTCACCATTATCGAGTCTCTCCCACAACGGGTTATTTCTAATCGTTATCTTAGACAGTTTTGCAAATTGTACATATCTATAAAATTATATTTCTTTTCTCTTTCCAATAGATTGCTTGCACGATCGCATTATTGCTAGATACTTTCTTTTATATCGCTCTACATTGGAATGACATATATCGCGTTTCCTCCACAAAGGAGAGCCTCCTCGACTGCTTCCAATTCTCTAGGTTTGCAGTCGCCGCCCATGGCTATATCGTTGCAGTACAGTTATGCTGGAAAAAGCATGAACTCTCCAAATTACTGGAAATTATATTCCCAAAAGTTTCCATCACTAGACTGAAATGGGGAAAGGTCTGCCAATAAAATTTCCTGCTTTATACGTAACTTTAAATAATATGAAATCCGCAACTAAATATATTTTAACTGTTTTCCTTCTTCTCCCTTATCTGTACAATAACAGGAGCGAATCTTACTGAATCTTCTTTTCGCCATTCTGTACGCAATATTTCTATGCATTGACATAGGCAGTGTCTTTGATATGGGATGGTATGCAACTGGACGGAAATTATTGCTTCGCGTCAAAATTCAGTGTCCCGTTCTTTCTCCTTTGTTCCCAAGTGAGAAAAGTACATCCTGGATAGTTTTAAGCTACATAACAATTTTCATTGAAATACACCACGTCATTACGTTTTGGAACTATGTCCTGTTCAATCTGGTATTTACCCTGTTTGTCTACTTAAATGTAACGCGATTTAAGCATTATCTTCAGGCACTTACTACTATGAGTAATGACTGCTACGATAAGGTAAGAAGGACTCACAGCTTATTATCTTCCTTTTTTAAATTGTCGATGTTAATTGAATGAATGTAATAAGACTAAATTAATTGCAATGGGGTTGTAGCTGTTTCAGGAATATCAGGATTTAAAAAGGATTATCAACCGTGTTAATCAGTACACATCACCACGCTATAACGTTTTGCTCCTGTCTGCAGTTCCACACGTCTCCTATTTCCTAGCTGACTTTTCCAATTTGCTTGTCAACATCCCATCAACATTTTATTTCTACGTGATGTGGAATTTACTTCTCTGCGTGATATTTTTCTTCGCTGCGAAAGCCAGCTCACAAGTAAGCTTAGCGGGAATTAATGAATTTGTTCAGCTGTTAAAAATCAACTTTTCCTTGCAATTATCCAAACTGTCTTGCAGACAGGAGAGATAAAGAACATCTTGGTGGAAAACAAGCACATTCTGGAGAAGATGTGCTCACATCCTTCCGATTATGCCACAATCCTTTCTGACATGTCTCAGGGGAAGGAACTGGGACTGTCTTGTCTTGGAAGCGTTACAATCGACTTTTCTTTGATTGGAACCGTATGTGAAGTTTTCTCTGCATAGTACAAACATAAATCTTTTCTTGGAGGAACTTCCCTTTATTGCCCTTCTTGTAATAATAACATTTGGCTTGCGTTCTCTTTCAGATTATCTCAAGCAGCGTTACATTTGCCATCATTATTATTCAAGCTAGGTAATAAACTTAATTTAGTGATGTGGGGTACCGTGATCCGTAAAATTACTATGCGAAGAAAAATGTTCACTCTGCCATTCCATGTTATGTTCTGAAAATGTCATTTATCCTCAAGTGGAAATAAAAAACAATTGCTAGGCACTGCTACTATTATTACTTCGAAGATGTGCATTTGCCCCTGCCATTATTGTCACATATCTATTATGAATATTTCCATCTTGTCATCTCAAAGATTTTTCATGCGTGATAGAAGTCACTGCTGATTAAGATTTTCATTCTTTCAAATGTCTACTAGGTTACTTCCTATTTTCTAAGAGCAGTTATAAACTAATTAAATGAATTATTAATATAAAGTAGAAATCTTCAACCCATCAAATCAACTACACTCCTCACTACCAATTTCCAACTACCGGCCAAAATGTTAACGTTGATACTTTACAGAAAGAAAATTCTCTACGCTACTGGATTTGCCTTGATGATTCTGGCGTACACCAACATTTGGGTGATTGGGATGATTTGGAACATTCCATGGGTAACTAGCAAGCTGCAGAGTACTAACAAAACGTTGGAAGGCCAAGGAGTAATTGTAAATACCAAAGGTGGCATAGGAAACCAATTATTTGAGTATGCCTGCTTCTACGCTTTGGCCAAGGAAAGGAACTCCCTTCTTTATATTTATGGCGAGAGACGAGACAAGACAGCAAAGCTATCCCCACCCCCAGTAAGACATTTTCTACCTCATCAAAGAGAGTTTGCACTCGACAAATTTCAAATTCCGATGGACAATGTTATTGACGCGACCGTGACCATAAATTACACGTTGGTTGATTACATCAGCGACGAGCAGATTCTACACGGGAGTTACTCAAATAAGCCTTTGCTGGAATTATCGGGACCGTCCTATTGTCAGTCGGAGGCATACTGGAATAGATACAAAAGCGAAATCATTTCAATGTTCCGACTCAAGCCGGAAGTGATTCGAGACTTTCCTCCGTATGTTTCTATGCTAGAGAAAGAGATCGAGGGTACTGAAGAAAGCGTCGCCATTCACGTCCGACGGGGCGACTTCTTGAAAAATGATGGATACTTTCTTCCTATTTCATACCAGCGAGCTGGAGTGCGTAGGCTCCTTAAAATTCTTAATGAGCGAAGAAATAATGTGTCATCGAAGACCGCCAGTAATGCGCTTCCGACATTTTTCGTTTTCTCGGATGACATTGAGTACACCAGAGATAAGTTTAAAGACTTCACAGCATCTTACAAGTTTGTGTTTGTGTCGAAATTCAACAGCACGGGACGGAGGACAACAAGCCTAGAGGACTTCCATTTAATGACGAAGTGTAAGCACTTTATCATTCCGAACAGTACGTTTGCATGGTGGATAGCGTACTTAAGTATGAAGTGGGGGAGTAGATGGCCCTCTTCCGAAAGGATTGTTATAGCCTCTGCATTCAGCCCCAAGTTCTGGAAACTCTGGAAGAATGAACGAGACAAGAAATTCAAGAGAATGCTATATGGGCAAATGTATCATCCCAAAGAGTGGATAATCATTAATCCATTTATTGGCGAAAAGTAGGTTCAGAGGATTTCAGATGCAGAAGACTACCTAATTACCCTCTTTGCTGTATTTTTCAATAAAATATGTTGCTCATTTTGAGATTTCGTTTCCGTTAATTAAAAAAGTTTATATTTTTAACTTTAAAAAGTTTAAAACTTTTACAACAGTATTAAGTTTTATGATTCAGTCCAAAGCATGAATTCATTGTAATGCAGTTTTGTAAGGCAAGGTGAGCTGATTGGCAAAGATTGGTAGGCATGACAATAGGATGCATAAAGAGTTGCATTTTGAATTTCATTTTGAGCGTCCAAATAATTTTCATTTCTAATCGTTGATGGGACCTCCACTCTCACCAAATCTACTTATTCGATTCGTTTACTCAGCAAGTTTAAAAGTTTTTCAAAATTGTAAGTCGACCCATTTGGAATATCAGCCGCCCTTCATCCCCCATCAAAAATGTCGAATCAGCAAAATCAAGGTTGCTGCCCCCCAAATCCTTGGTAAGTTTCAGATTATTTTCATAAATCATTAAATGACAAAACTCTCAGATTTTACTAGTCCCTAACAAAGAGTTTTTGCCTTTTCCGTAGCTGCAACCCATTCCCACCATGTTGTATTGCTATTAGACCTTGTCAACCGAAGTGCCAACCAAGTCCTTGCTGTCCACCTCCACCAGTATGTGGAATCTCTTGCCCCCAGCCTGACCCTCGCTGCTGCCCCGCACCAATATGTTGTTCGATCCGACGTCCAGTGCAGCAGTGCCCGTGCCCTAAGGATGATGGCTGCTCGGATATCAAATGCCCTATAATCCGTCCAGAGGAACCGTCATGCTGCCCACAGCCGTGCCCACCGAAGCAGCCTAAGATGTGCATGATGTATGTTAAGCCACCCATGTGCTGCCCTCCACCGCCACCATGTAAGAGAAAACGATGAATTTATAGTCCGAACTTCTTATTAGTTAACTCGTTCGTAACAGTAGTTTACAAAAGGAATATGAAAGTAAATGCTGACTTTTCTATTTTCATTCAAATAAGTTCCAACCACTCCAAATTCGTTGCAGGACTTTTCAATGCCAGACCAAAATGTTAATTACTAATTATAACCGACTATGATATTGGCTATATATTTCTCAAAATTATCAAGTACACTATGAAATTATCAAAATTGTCAAGTATTGCCCGAGAAGATATCCACCACCCCGACCTAAATAGAAATAAAGAAGCAATCTGAATACAACACACCTACTAATATACAAAGCACTACAGTGAAATTCGAATTTATTCATATGTATTTCCTAAATAAAATGTACTTTCTACCCCGTTAAGCAAGTGGCAAATACGTAATTAGTGCAAATGCGTCCGTATGCAACTTACTATTAAAATTAATTAAGTATAATAAATTATACTTAATTAATTTTAACATCTATGTACTAGTCTATGCAAAATTACATACCTAGTAAAACGCCGTTTAAATAAACTAATAATTCTTAATTAATATTAAGAAGTAATAGATGGAAATTTCGTGTGAATTAATTGAGTAGAATTGAATTTATTCTTTTTCGTGCCCTTCTCGGGCTTTTTGTGACCCATAGAGCCTATAAAATTACAACAACTGATCTCTCTTAACCTATATGTAATAACATTTGTAGCTGTTTTAGAAATTTTAATTTAATATTCAACTTATTATATAAAAAATATATATTAATATTTGTGTATGTGTGGATTGATTTTGAATCGTTCGATTCTTGCAGGGAAAGTCCAGTTAGTAAACAGTATCAAAAGGTATTAAAGGGTCGTGATTTTAATTGTAAGTGTATCATATACGCATATATCATACATAGGTAATTTTCTTCCTATTTCTTACGCAGCGTGCATTAAATTCTTCCTTCATCCTTGAGTCTCCGTCTCCACAGTCGAACCTGAAAAGAGATTTGATTTAAAAGACGAAAAAAGCGTAGATAACAGAACAATGAGACATCATTATGCGTCCCATCTCACCGGTTCTCTGATTCAGATTTCATACACTATTCTCTGAACACTGAATGCACGCTTAGAAAGTATTATATTCTGGCATCCTTGTATTTTAATACTAATAAGCGTACGTATACCACTACAAAAAAANCCTTGTATTTTAATACTAATAAGCGTACGTATACCACTACAAAAAAAACCGTGAAGACAAGGATGACGATAAGCAACCTCTCTTTTATACATGAATATATGACTCTGCAACTGCATCAACCACCAACGGTGAATATATTTTTTTAATAAACAGCGATAGCAATGCAGCTTGGTGGCGATGATGATGATGACGATGAAGTCAGCTCTGAGATGAGAGCATCGAGAATGCTTTAGTCATTTGCAATGTGGAAGAGGAGGAGGAAAACTATTCTCGCTCTTCTCGCCGTAGAAAAAAAGCGCTTTTTTTATTATTCACATCCAATTCTTTGAAAATACGCTGAGCTTGTGTGAAACCGTGATTGTGATCACTTTTGTAAACTGAAATGAATGGAAGAGTACATATAACATTTTTTTAGTGTAAGGCAGTGCCCGTTCATATCGGCGTTTATAATTCCACTTTGCAGCAATGTAAGGTAGGTGGATCCCCATCCACGAGAAAAAAAATGTGTACGAAGAGCGGAGCGTGCTTCACTTCAATATTTCGCATGCATTCAGCCTGAAACATTTCGAGACATTCGTCACTTCCCATTTAACTTTCAGTGTTGTTGCTGTCATCGTCACCGAAGAGTCGTCGTCATCCTCTCTCCTTCACTCTTACAGCCCCACATACTTCTTTTTTTTAAGTTGAACATTGAACTAGTGATGCATACCGTGTTTTTGTAGGTGGGATAAGCCCAGTTTACTCATCAACATCCTCATTACTATTGCAATCCGCTTACTCCACTTTGAATGTCATTATGCGTTCCTCATCCTGACAACATTGGACAGAATTTGGGGCTGACTTCCCATTCTAAAATAATATTTGGTCCGTATAGTTGGAGCAAAATAAGTTTGAAGCTGTGTATGTCTCAGTGTCTCTCCAATTCACAAGTCGTGAGTTTGTTTGGTGTAAATGAGTAAATGTGGGAACAAGGCGTTTAACTATCGTGTACACTCATCATCACCCACCACACAATGCACCGAGAGCCGCAAGGAACAGCGTGACTAATAAAAAAATAAGAAAGTGATGATGTGAGCTGTTGTTCTGAAAACTTTAGAGTGGAATAAATTGGAACTTATTGCAACAGAATAAGGGAATTTTTTGTTTCCTTTGAAATCGTTATATAGTTTTTTGTGCGACTTGTTATTCTTTCGTTCCATGTTTTTATAAAATGTGTTTTTTGGACTAAAGAATTTGGTAAGCTACAATAATCTCTTTTTAAAAAAACCATGTATAATTTTTTTTGATAAGATAAGCAAAGTGAAATTCACTAGATGACTAGATTCGACAATTGGATTTAGATTGTACATGGGAAATTTCCCATGATTCCATTACTGGAAATAAGATTTTTAGTTTTGGAGACTGGATGGAGTAATCGAGTAATGAGACGGAGAAGCTTAAAATAGCTTTCAGCCATCAGCTTGCACTATATTGCATTCCCCACTCTCCCCACTACATTTTAACTACTTTCATGCATGACGCTCTGCGCGTTGTTAACAAATACCATAAATGATTTTAGACGTTCCATCAAAAACTCTCCTAGAATACCCAATGAATGTTGCATAAGTTGATGCAAAGTCACTAGATCCCACACACAAACTCCTTTTTCAAACCTTATCTTTCTGAAATATTTATTGCTCTTAGAAAAATCTGCTTCGCGGAGCATGCCAAAAGCACCAAATTGTCTATGCAACTGTGTGCACCCTTTGTCCACTCTCCCTTGAAAAAAGTACTTTTTTTAAGTACCATCAACCGTGTGCGGCTATAAAAAAATACCAAATCACTCGTTTTCGTCTTTCCTCCCTCAAAAAAAGAATATAAAAATACATTCTAAAAATGAAAAATGAAATGGTGTTGGTGCATCTAGGGAATAATGCATTTTTAGAATCTCTGCATTTTTACTAACATCAACTT
>JAHZND010003245.1:0-10114 GCA_027744115.1 Acrocyrtus sp. NNG-2020 | reverse complement strand
CTGGATTTATGTGCGGAAGAGGAAGATGAAGCACCATAAAATAAAAGTGTCTCGTGTCAAACAAAAAGTGGCCCAACTTTTACTGATTACGTTTCCTCAAGAAAATAGACAAGATTTTCACCTTGTCAGTAGAAAAAGAAGGGCAATGGGAAAGGGTTTATTTGCAAGTCGAAAATATTTGCGAAAACCTACCTTTCTCCGACGACATTTTCCTATTACTCAAAAAAAGCGGTATAACGTAGTTTGCAAAATTGTCGCAAACTCACAGAAAAGTGAAGAGAGAGATAAAGTAAAAAATTTCCTTCGAAATTGAACGACTGCCAATCTAATTTAGTCTAATGTCATCTCATCACTCTGCAAAATCCGTCTATTTATGGGCGCATCGTACTTGAAAAATGGTGATTTAAATCCAAATACGTGCTCCGCTCTTTGCAAAGAACATAAAATATTAAATGAATCAGCAAGAGTCTCCAACAGTGGCACACTAACTTCTTGACATTTTTGCTGCGCGAGACGCCACGGCAACATTTTAAATTCATAATTGACAACGGGTCTCTCATTCCTGACTTGGAAGCACTGGCTATGAGCCACTCTACTAAAAAAGGAGTAACCTACTGCCTAAACTTTGCCAACTCATAAATAAGTTAAATTATAGTAGAGCTCCCAATACTAGTCAATAAAAATTAGAGCAACGTAAAAGTCAGTCAGTTAGTGTCAGTTATTTCTGAAAGGGAGCGACTTTTTTCCTTATTTTGACAGAATTGCCACAACTATTTCTATATAAAGCTAAAAAAAGGGTATCGGAAGACTTCAGCGGAATATATGCATTTATAGAGTGAGGAAGGAGCAAGAGTAAACAAAAGCCCTTTCGTCTTGTTCCCTTTCCTTAAGGAAAATGGAGAAGATTAGAAGGGAGAAAGGTAATTTGTTCAAGGAAACAACTTGCGAGACACGTTTCATTTCATTGTATGGAAGGAAATACATAGTTTCTTCGCAATTTTACTTTCAGCTACACAATTCTTTGTTGATTCAGCGTTGGCTGCTTCTCACAACGTCTGACACGAGTGGTGCACTCTTAGTAGGACTTTAGGTTGAGTGGAAGTTACAGAACTCTTACGGCCTAAGCATATCGATGATGCAACGAAACAGGGGAAAAGTTAAGGAGAGTTTATAAAGCAGTGTTTACCCAGACAGACCTCCAACTGGTACTAGCGATAACTCTATATAACCCGGAAAAGCCACCACTTTTCTTAGCCTTCCACACGGATAACTTAAGCGAAAGCGAATTACAGGCTGACANAGCCTTCCACACGGATAACTTAAGCGAAAGCGAATTACAGGCTGACAAGCATTCCTTCTGTTTCGCAAACTCTACCTCATTTCTTTTGAGACAGTTACAGATTTTAAATTTTCATTCCCCAACTTCCCGCCACTTTTATAACTATTTACCTGAAAACAAAAAAGTTAGGGTTCCTCCCTCTCAGCTAATTTACCATTCTGATCTGGAGTACACAAAATTTATTAAGCGAGTATACTGCTTATAGCCCCTCCTCTCCAAATATTTTCCACGGTATTTCACATCACAAAAAAAATTCTTTTGTGCAATTTCATTCCTCACGGTTATCATTTATGCATGCATACTTGAGGAAAAAATAGTGGTGTGCTTAATCTCATCGGCAGCTGCGAGAGAGCGAATATGTGTTATTTTGTATGCAGGGCAGGGGATCATTTCAGTATCATCATATAATACGTCCCATATAATTGGAGCGTTTTGTTGCTATTACCTCTGCTTCATTGCAATCATGTGGTTCCAGCCAGGCAACCAGTCACTCATAAAAAAGTCTTTGGCCGTCGTGTCACACTGCACACGGAACCAGCACCAGTGTAAAATTAAAGGGCTGCCTTCACCATCACCACCTAAAAAAACTGTCCTATTATCTCCAACTATTTGTTTTCTCTCTCTTTGAACGCGCTCTCATCATCCCCGGATCTGTGTAGCCGTGGCTGTGAGTGTAGCTTCATGATGGTGATACCTTACTAAATAAAAGTGAGACGCCAGAGGAGAAGGAAAATGCTCAAACCACTGCACCATGCAAAGGGTCACTGCTTACAAAGTAAAGTTGGGAGGATGTAAATGAGAAAGTTTGCCTTTCATGCTCCCTACATGCCTACTTTAGTAATAGTGCAATGATGAAGAAGAGGATACATGGAATTAGCAGAGGAGAGAGGATATAGTCTCAGTCACCATCCGTCTCTTCCAGTTTTATTTTTTCGCTCTCCCTTTACTCCCTATCTCGCTCTTCTCCCAAAATATCAATAATGAAAAGGGCTTGTGCATGTAATCTCCTTGCTCTTCTTGCGCGTATCCCTCTCTGATAAATGATATGAGGAAAAGAGGAGATGATCAGGATAATAATGTTGAAAAAAGGGCTCTTCTCCTGTCGTCCTTTAGTACTCCCTGAGTTTTAATCAGGATCTACCAGTTGGCTGCTGCGTGTACCAAAATCCCAGACATATTATGAACCCTCCAAAGCTTAACCTCTTTTGCAGTGCTAGTAGCGTGCCACACATAGCATATCACTGTAAAATATGGACCTACGTGAAAATCCTAAAGAGTACAAACCGTTTAATCACGTTTAATGAGGGCTGCTTCTGCTCCTGCTCCAGTTTTTCTTTTTACTCTTCTCTCTGCATGCCCCACTCGCACCGTTTGTGTGTGTGTGTGTGTGTGTGAGTAAACTTGGTGTACAAAATTTATTGAAAAAAATAATATGCCCTCGTATCAAATCTCCTCTCATCACGGCTATTACCATCCATAGTGGGCACGCATTCAACGCAGCTTACATTTTCAACTATGGTGTAATCAAAGGATTCCTTTTTTTATGCATGGCTCACTGCCCTCTCTTCCCTTCAATGCTTTCATTCCAATTGTTGCGGACTATCCGAACTGCAATTATGATGAGTTGCATGTTACCGACTTTTTGGGTGCGTGAATAGGAAAAAGGTAATAACAAAAAATATCCCTGCCTGGTCTTACACAGTCCTTTTCTTTTCAAGTGAGCTAAACGCCAAAAATCTGTGCTTAGTGAGGGCCCTCTCCTTCTTGAAGTGATGTAAGCTTCTCCAGTATTTGAATTTGGACTTATGACAAAAAAATTACTAAAGCTGATGTGGGGATAGTTGCGAGGCAGATGTACATTATCAACGCCGAACACACCAGCCAAACAAACAAAAAAAAAGCTACAGAGACAAAAATATATATATACTTTTAAAAAAAGAAAGTGCACACTAGTAAAGCTGGTGCTGCTGAAGAGAAGAGTGCCTTCAAGTTATTACCGTGGCGATGGGAATGATGATGAAGGCAAACAAGAAAAACCCTATCTTTGTCCGATCTCTCCCATCTCCTTACTTTTACATACTATTTTTTCCTCAAGTGTACACATCTCCTCGTAATCTCGTGTCTCCAAAAGTTGAGTCAGTTCAATCCTCTCTCTCTCCTTCTCTCCCTGTGCCTCAATGAAGGTGGCACCCGATAAACCCAGTAGAACGTAACTGTTTCATTACAGCTCTCTTCCCAGACGTCATTATTAAAGGGGAAAAGGGAACAAGATAAACGCTTTAAAAAAATATATACATAAAAAAATAAAAAGGGGAAAATCATGATGATCAAATCTGATGATCTCTGGTGTGCATAGGAATTACAGAATGCTTATTCACTCCAGCAGTGGCGCAGTCAAAAGAAGTGCACTCAGCTCAGTATGCTACTCGTACTATCACTTGAGCTGTACTTCTTTACAGTTTTTACTCTTGTTAAATTATGATTTTTCTCCATAAAAAAAAGTTTCTTTTAATGCTTTAAACCAACTGACAAACAGAGCTAATAAAATGCATAGCTGATTTTTTTTCTTGGAGTATAAACTGGAATTCGTCGTGGTCCTTCATGCCGTAATTTTTTAGTGGTATCATTGTTACGAGAAGACAGGATGGACAGTGTTTTCTTTTGTGGAGAATACATATCCTCTTTTTTTTACCTTTTTTGTGGAGTGCACAAAAATAGTCTTGAATAGAAAAAAGCCAAACACCGGATTGCATGCATTTTCCTGCATTCATTAAGCATTCCACTTCTCTCTATATCATGTAAATTAAGGGAATAAGAAAAGGCAACAGATATAAACTTTTTTTTCTCTTTCAGTTCTCCTAAAAATAAAATCTGGAAGGGAAGCAGCGAGGGAATGAGCACTGGCTGTAAAAATTGAAGCACATATAATCATCAGCATCATCTTCTTCTTACTGCCGTCCCTCTGCTTTGATTAAGCAGGACAGGCTTTAGCATTATCAAAAATAATAACAAGTTCTGGTATGAAAAAAGGCGCTGGCGAACAAAAAAAAATTCTTCCCGGAGCACCTTTCCTCCATCCCGTCCATCCCGCATTTAGCAATAAAAAAAGAGTATTCTGAGAGAAATAATTTTTCGGTGGAATATTTTGGTATTTTTTGTATTAAAAAAATATGTAATGCAGCCACCAACATAACCCAAAGTATTATTTGTCCGCACACCACATGCAACACACAGAAATTTTTTTTTGGCAATTCAAATAAATTCTTTTTTTGGAAGTCTAACTTATAAGCTTACTCAGAAATTTGCTGACGTCTCCAATTCAAGGAAAAAGGAATAAATGCAGCTGATGTCCAAAAAAAAAGTTCTGGAAATAGTCTTCTCCTTTTTCTTCTGTCTTCTTTACGCTGCACTTATACTTGGACGACTTCTGTTGCTCTTGATGACGATCACCAACTATCTGCTTTAGGGATTTCCGCGCACGGAAGTTGATAAGACTTGTTCCCCACTTTTTTATTACAAATCTTTTTTTTGTAGAAGAGTGTTCACTCTATGGAGATTTTGAGTATGAGAAAAAACGGATTATCATTACTGGAGCTGAATGCATTTCCTTTTTCTTCTTAAGAGTGAGACAGGCTCTCTTCTCAGATTCCCTTTTTGCATTTACTATTGCATAAATATAGTAGTAATGTTATTAGCGATGCTTTGCCGTACCGCCGGAATTTTTTGTTTTTCTTCAGTTTTTATATCAACCTACATGGATATATAACCTTCAAATTTGAAATGGATGAAAAATTAAAATGAAGAGTGAAACAGTAACATTGTTTAAATGTAGTGAAGCTTCTATCGGATTATTCAGTTGAGCTGATAAGCACACACAATAGAGAAAAAACAAAAATATATATATATTTTTCCCACTTATTTCTTTTCTAGCTTCCTCTTCCCTTTTTCTTCAAGTGGATGGAACTACTCGTTTCTCTGAATAATGGTGAAACACAAAGTGAAAATTTTGTTCTTTTTTGTCTATATTTATTATTTTAGCACTTTAGCTCACTCTCTCTCTCGATGTACTAGCGGTGCTGAGATAAAGAACACTTCACTTGCTTTTTCATGCACCCCATCATGATGATCAACATAATTTTTTTCTTCTTCTATCTCTTTCCTCCCTTTCTTTTCCACTTTTTTAAAAAGGCAACAAACTTCTAAAACATTACACACATCTGGCTCAATAACTCGGAAGAGAAAATGTAGTTGATGAGGAGGATAATACCAAAGAGAATTTTAGTAGGAAATGTACAACCCTACAGAGATTGTGTAACGCACCGCACACAGACAGAATAATCAGTTTTTTTTAGAAAGAGTGAACTTATAACCGTCAGCGCATCCTCTAAAAATATTTTACACAGAGGACAATAACTGTACGCAAACACATCCACACTTACTTCTCTAATCTTTTATTACTGCACCCTTCTAGTTCTCTATAGCAATTCACTTTTGAAATAAACAAAATATCCACGCAAAAATTCGCCTGTGAATATTCCTTTGAATGGAAAACACAATTCAGTCAACAGTCAACGGAAATGCACGGCTGTCAAACGTCCATACACTTTTCTGCTGCTTTTATATTTGTCCTTGCGAGGGCAATTCCTCAATTTATTTATTATTACTTTGAAAATGGGAAGAGTTTGCCGGATCGGTAGCAGTGGATCCAGTAATAATAATGATATCGCATGAGATGAGATTTGAAAGTAACAGCGGGTCCAAATGAGTCTCTTTCATTCGAAAATGCTAGCTCGCTTCAGCCACACTTTGATATCACTTTTCCCAGCTAAAAAGTTTCTAAAATGTGAATTCGCAGGAGAGAAGGAACTGTAATGTACGACAACAGTTGCACACTCCAGTATTTTTTTTAAATATGCCCAACTCACTTAAATGTTGAGGTATTTATGTATTCCTCACAGCAATAATGAGTTTTACGAGAGGAGGCTCGCATTCATCGCATACTTTCCCAGTGTGACGGCGTGGGATGAGGAGTAGGTCTCATGAAGACAAAAAAGCTACTTTCCATGCTTAGCAGGAATAGCATGATCATGAAACGATGCACTTTTCCTGGAATTAGGTAGGGATGATGGCATTACAACAAAGACGCATTCTTCCTTCCTTAAAATATGCTAATAAAAGGAGACACATGTTTCACTTACAAAAAATTTTTTTTTCAAAAAAATAAGTCTTAGTGTCGATGCCAACTTGTTCACTTTTTTTTGTTCACGGAAATAAAAATGAAAGAGAGTATAAGTAAGTGTACTGCAATGCACTTCTCTGGAGAATTTGTAGAGGCCGAGTACAAAAGAACGTTTTGTTGGTTTTTTAAGGTCTTTAGATTTTTAGAGTCACACGTGGATTTATTTACAAGAAAACAACTGGAAACGCGGAGAATACGTGAAGATGGAGATGTGGAGATGTAGAGCTAGTACGTGAATGGACGCGTAACAAGAAATGCAATCAAAACTGAGCGAGAGGTCTTTTCTCCGCACAGTAAAAAACAGATTCCGCTTAATACGCTCGTTCCTTTGTGTAAGTTCTGTTACATAAAAAAAGGCGAGGGTAACGTCACTTCAAAAGTGGGATAAGAGAAAACTGCAGAGGATATATATATTTTTTTTTCAGACGTTTTGTTGCTGTTAAACTGGTGTCAGTGTGTGTGCCGCTGCGTCTCCATTACAGGGTTGCCTTTATGAAATAGTTCCACTTCTGTTCTATGACTTTAGCTGGAGCGTAATAGCCTCGAGCTAATACGTAGAACCCGTAAAAAAAGAATCTTTATTCCAGTTAGTCGCAGTCACACACGCAGCGAGGGAGCAAAAAGCGAGAAAGATTGATAAAATGAATAGAACTTCTAGAGCTGCAAAAGTGGCAGACAAAGTGGCTCTTGGCTTGTTATGTGTAGTCCTTTTTTCAAGACTGAGGAATCTGTCACAGTTGCATAAACTCGTGCAACTTTGTTCAACTCCAAAATTGGAACTGCTACAGCACAACTGTTCGCCGCTTTGCTTTTAATTTTGAAATCTGAATAGACACTCCACAATGCAAATTTTTATCATAATGTTCTTGAAAAGTCACTCATAATCTGTATGTTTTTTTTTGAAAATATATAGCTATATGTCTTTTGGTTTTACGCAATATGAATTTAAGTCTTTTTTGTGGATTTTGCAAAAACACTTTTGACGCACATTTTCAAAGATTCACATTATTTTTACGCCACTACACAATTACTTTCCAGTAGCTATTGTAAGCAATGCAGTGTGAGCAACTCAACACTTGCAGATATGCTATACAAAACTAGTCGCGGACCCAAAACTGGGTTTTCACTCTCTCCCTCTGAACGTGAGAAAGCTGAAAAGCATGCAGAACGCTGCTTCAACAGCAAAAGTTAAACGGCAGCAAGGACAGCCCTCGGTGTGACAAGAACGGTATTCTCAGCTCAACTGAAACAAGATCCAAAGTTGAAGGGAGGAAAAACACAGCCAGCGAGAGTGGGCAAGAGCTGCACAAAACTTTTCTACAGTTCCCTCTGTTTTCTTTTCGTGAGCACGCCAGACTCAAAACCTGATCCTACTTTTTAGCAGTGTGGCATCCCATTCGCAAGGCAAAGAGGAAGAACTCCCGTTTTTCCTCTACAATTTTCCTCTTTTTTCCCCTTTGGTCTGCTGCTGCTCTCTCTTTCCTTTCTCTTTTCCCGTGCTATTATATTCCAGCCAGTTCCAGCAAACAACTGATTCCCTTCCTCTCTTTCCCTGCCACCACAAAAAATACTCGCCTTTTACTCCTATTCTGCTCACTTCTTTATGGATGTTCAAAAAAAAGTGTTCGGAAAGCGTCGGTGCTTCTCGCTGTATCAGGATTTTGAAAAAAGGAAATATAAATGTGGGGCCTCTCTCTTTTGAAGAAGTAGTATGGGGTTCATGTGCGAATGAAGTGTTCCCTTTTATGCATGTACACAGCCCATGTTTTTCTACGTTTATGGATTTAATTCCTTTTTCACTCCTCGCTCTTTCTCTGTCTTTCGGTGCCGTGTCCCGTCTTTTTTAAAACCGAATCATCTCTCTCTTCCTTTCCTCTTTCATTCCCCTAATATTTTTAAGTGTAAAACTGCTTACATTTTTATACGGAGACTCCATAAGAGCTGCTTTACTTACTTTGCTCCGCTCCTCAAAGAAAAAAGGATTTGGCTTCGGGGAGTTTCTAAGGATCATCATCGTCATCTTTATAGTCATGACATGAAAAAATAAGAAAAAATGGAGCAGTGTAACTGTATCAACGGTTCATACCCTAAAAAAATTTTTTTCATGATTTTCTCTGTACAAAAATGTAAAAAAAAGTTACGCAGATGAGTGAATCTAAATTAGCAATTTTGTGAAAAACTATTTTGTAAACGAAAAGTGCGTGGAATTGTATAATATGATACTGCCACTACTGTTGCTTCTTGCTTTTTTGCAGAGATCCTCTGCAGCGCTCCAAGCGCAATAGGTATGGATGAGGGTTTTTTTCTGTTGGGGATGCTCAGCATTCCCATTTTTCATATCAATTCGTTTCAGTAGTGTCAACTGGTAAGTTCTGACTAGTTTCATTCTCGGATGGCTCACATTTCCCCAATTTGCAAACATTTTCTGGTTTCATTAAAGTAATGGCGTAGGCGTATAATGTGGAGAAAATTTAATTACGAAAGTACAAGTTGCTCCACTTGCGGCTTCCCCTTTCACCTTTCCGCTCAGAATTTTCTCTGCTTCAAGTGGGCAATCATGTCTTGGAAGAATTAAAATTTGAGAGTCGTCATTTGCAAGCGGAAAAGTCGTTGAGATCTTGAGAGTATGATGAGATTAGATGGAAGCGTAGACATATGCATTGCGCGAGCAGTGTCGTGATCAGCATACAACTTGCCAGTAATCAACTACACACATACACCACACACACAAGCACTCTACCACTCATCAAACAACTGAAATGAAATTTTGTACTTTTCTTAGGATCCTTTCCCCCTAATAAACAATTGAAGTATGAGAAACTGAGTACTGTGAGTACTTCCACATCAAATTTTTGACTCACGTACCACTAAAAGAATCCAAAAGCAGTGCATTATTTTGCTCATCATGAATATATTTCTGAGAAATCATTTCTTTTGATATTACTCCCACCGTCAGCATCCCATATTCCATTTCATTCCTGTTTCCTGTAAAAAAAATTTTCTCCAAAACTTTTTTCCCTCTTTTGTTTTACTTGCCATCATCATATAACTAAAAAAAATGCACGTCACATCATCCATGATCTCCCTTAAGTGTAGGGAAGAAAATTTTCGTGCATGGGTGTGAGTCATGTAGGTAGTTGGTAGAGCGTAATGTTCTCTTCCACTTCTGGATAAAAAATATTGCAAGAGCACTTCATCTTCATATCCTTTTACTTACCTTAGTACTTGCACGTACGTGAGTAATTTTAAAGAGTGGTACATTTTACATGAAATGTAATGCTAAAGTAGTAAATTTTTTTCCCGTTTCCCCTTCAGCTTCATCTTCCTTCCAGGGAGAAGAGGGAAAAGGGTTTTTTCCTAATGATTCTTCAAAATTCATGCATGCATGCATGATTTTCTGATTAATATGAGTAGGGAAAAGTTAAAAAAAAGTCTGCCGTATGTGCAATATGAAGGTACATCTTACGGAGAAGTACTTATCATAGGTAGATTCACCATCCCATCATGCATCCTTCATACTTTGTAGTTTGTCCATG
>JAHZND010003244.1:0-12505 GCA_027744115.1 Acrocyrtus sp. NNG-2020 | reverse complement strand
GCAAGCCAACATTCCCATCCCACTCTCACTACTCATCGCACTCCTACATATTTTATGCATAAACTGGCTGAGCTGAAGGTGAAAATGAAAACATATTTGGTTCTTCACTTGTAAATTCTCAGAATTTGCAACTACGACCCTATATGTACTATATGAGCAAGTTACTTTTTCCACTTTTGTGTAGCAAAAGCTGCATTTTACAGCGAAGTGGGTATAGAGAGCATGTCTGTTTCGTTTTCTATCTTGAAGAAATGTTGCATATTTTCTGGCTGTTTACAGCATTATTATGAAAATAAACAACTTCCGTCCAGAACACCACCTTCATCCTGAAATTACTTTAAGAATAACTTTATCAACTTCCATAACAAGAAGAAGCAATCATAGAATGTAGAAGCTTTCAATACGCACTTTCTGTACAGAGCGCAACATTATACACTGACAGTTATTAGTGAGAATGCACCGTCATGACACGCATCAACTACTTTTCCCATCGTCCTTTTAAACTTTGCAAAAACCTTTCTGAATTCAAAGCAGAGCTGTTCTATGATATGATGATAAACTTGATATATGAGTTGCCGGCATATTACCCAAAAGGTAATTCAGACACAAGCCTGTACTTTAGGCGTATATATTTTCATAATAAACAGAAACAACGGCAGCGGAAGCTGATGAAAATGAACTCTGTTCTGAATATTCACAGTGCATGGCGACTGGCTCAAAGTCGACGTTACTGTTTTTTTAAAACTCATCTATTTAATGGCAACTTCATGGAAAAAATGCAAAAGGAAATATTTGCTCGTTTTTTAAAACTTTATTCAGGAAATTACGCGGTTACTCATCGTTGTGTGTGTGTCGGTATTTGGGGAGCTGTATATCGCAGTTACAATCAGTATGCATGCGGTGGTAGTGAAATGAAGAAAACTCTATTTTTTTGAAGCGGTAGTCGTAATAGCTGAAGTGGTCGTGGTCCTCACTTTGCATTATTATCTCCTGTTTATTGTGAACTTGACATTACAATACAATGGGCGTCGTGAGGAATGAATATTATTAGGAAAATGATGTAAGTTGCAATGATGATGAGCATCATTATCATGTATGTTGGGGGTTCCTTTTTTACTTGCAACTCGCTCCCTTTTAATCGTGCCGAGGATGGAGCCATAAACTGGGGTCCATAAATATCCAGGCAATAAGCATATTGGGCCGAACAGATTTGTACTAAAATCACGCTTACGGCATAAATGCTATAATGGCAAGTTAGCTGGTCGTTGTGGTGTATACTTTAAATGAAAACATTAGTGTTAAAAATGTGTGCAAGGAAAAGATAAAGCTTGATAATTAGAACGCATTTGGATTTTATGTCCGTTTCTGTTTGGGACATAATGCATCATTTCTACTTCCTATTTGTGGCTGGTTTAGGTTTAGAGGCAGAGGCACTTACTAAATTCAAAATATTATTCGACTACTCTTTGATTGCCGAATTAGAGGCGGTTATAAAATTACGAAGTTCTTGATCGGAAGCATGCTTTAATATATCAAAATTGACAAAAAACCATTTTTGATGAATGGAGAATAGTAAGCTTAACTTGTATTCTCATAGCTAAATACAAGTGAATACTTTCGTACATGACTTACTTTTCATAAAGGTACATGCCGAAATATTTGTGACGCGATTTCTAACCGTGAAAGATGTAATGAGTATGAATGTAGGTACCTACGTACATATTGCAACTTCCCATTCACTGTATTGCAGTTTAGGCCCATTTGCATTCTCTAACCCATCTAAAAACTCTGCCTACTAAAAATTGCGCTTCAAACAGGAGGAAATCGTGAAATGCATTTAAACAGCGGAAGTTAGGAGAGAACATTTTCCGATGATTGCTGTAAATTGCCCCTCAACAACAAATTGTTTTTGTTCTGCACGTCTGTCTTTTTAAAATTTGGAACAAACAACGTTGCTTTAAATAACAGTTTAAGTCAGAGTCAGAGAACCTTAATCCAAAGTTAAGTACAGGAATCATAGCCATCAAATGGCTATTCTTTAATAGAGGAAAACTGTCTGTGCCATTATGGCTTTATTTGCTGCATATACATATATCCATTTAGATCCCCATTCCCCAAACATGGACTATTTTTAACCAATTTAAAAAGCAATTAAAATACAATTACCCGTTGGGTACCTTAAGACCAAGCATAATTATTATGCTTGATTGGTTGGTAAATTAACTTAATACTTAAGAGTGAAGGAAATCTTATTCCAAGTCCAAGTGGTGCCCATTATCTATCAAGAAATACGGCTGTCTGGCACTTGAAAAACACTTCTAGATGTGATATATGGATTTTTCCACAGCTCATACTAAAGCATTTAGTCCATCATAGATCCTGAAAAAAACAATAAATTCAGTAAATCGTTTATCAATACTTATCATTACTCACCACAAATATCCGAGTGACGTAAGTACCTATGCACGCGTAATGTAAGAAATAAGAACGTACGAATCAGTAAAAACAGTGTTCATTTAATGACAAAAGTTGTGAAAGAATTGATCAAACCACAATTTTTCACTCCTGGAATGAAAGCAACGTTCTTATAAGAAGCGTCATAATTCTCCACTTGAAAAAACTAGCGTGTTAGCATGAATGCATGTTCAGTTGTAATCCTTAAAAACAGTCAAACGCCTTTTCTATTATTGGTAGCAAAATGTAAACAAGATGAAATATAGAGTGCAGTAAAGAATCATTTCATTTTTATTCTTAATCTGTTGCATTTACCAAACGCTTCTGCCTCAACTAGTCGTTTTCATTTCAACTCTATCCCTTTTCACGCGCTGGAGATTTCATCATTCTTTGACTTTGGTGAAGCGAAGCAGCCATAATGAATGACTGGTGAGTGGTGTATTATCGCATTAACGTACTGCAGAGCTAGTCATCGCCCACAAACCCAATATTGGTCTAATTACTTTAAATTTGTATTACAACATTATTATGAAAGGGATGGCATTTGACACTCAAATAAGGATTCCCTGTGCGTACAAATCGCATAAAGTTTATATCTCGCCATAGATCTCTGGTGCTCAGTATGGCATTTCTCTGACTTTTACTATGCTTGCTGGCTCGACTGTCCATATTTTTTAGTGTGCATGTACGTGTAGGTATCCATCTTCTGTCATCATGCCGAGTGCAAAAATGTATGAACTATGAAGACTGACGAATACGCAATGCAACGCATGCTGCAGTGGACTGCTAGGGCTAGCCGTAGTTCCTAAGCCACCCCAAAGACTGAAATGAAAAAACAAGGTTTTTCGTTACGGTTAGATATGAGCTGGCCGATGCTGCTCATTCGTGTGCAATGTCATTTTACATAAGCATATAAGCTTTGTTCAAGATGGTTTCATTTTCTCATTTTTTCTTAACTCGATCAGTAGTTAACTAGATTTTCCCACAGGAACTGGCCATCTCGGCAAAAAAAAATTCCCACACAGCAGAAAACATAGGACAGTCATAGTGTTAAAGTCTGCATTCGCACTCTAAAATAAAATTGTTTGCGTGGCTAGTGGCTAGCTCTACTCTCCTCATTCTCAGATTGTCAGTCATAGGAAACGAACTTAAAATTTTTAAATGTGTCTTTACTTTCACTGCTAAATCTGCTTGGTAAAACTGAAAGTAAAAGTTTATTTCTACTTTACGCTTCTTTTGAAGAACTGCCAAGAGCGAAAAAAATCCCTAAAATGAAAAATGGTATTAAAAGGTATCACATTATATCTATCATTAATTTAAGTACCTAGTACATCCAATAAAGTGACTGTTTCACGTAGATAACTTGTGAAGTGTCGTTTTTGTGCGTGATGTTGTAAATAATGCGTACTTCCGCTGTGAACTTGAAACTATAATAGGCAATGTTTTGCTCAATATTTGTTTTATTGTTGAGTTTCATTGTTGTCTGTATTGTTTTATAAAAAAAACATTTTATATAGGAATCGTTTGACAATTACTTGACATTTAATTAGCCATTAAATTGCAAGTGATTTACTCGCGTATTTCCATGTATTGTCTTATAAACTAATTTAAATGAATGAAGTTCGCATTTGCCTTTTAAATGCTTTCTTCCTTCCTTACTTGACTCAAATTTAAATATTTATTTGATATTCTGAAGCTTGAAATAAATTAAAAATATATTCAATTTCCCTCGAGTAGAAAACAAAATTTTATCTAAAATCTATAGAAAAAAGTATGGCGCATTTTGCCCATTGTGGTTTTGTGGTATTGAATTTAGCGATATTCCGCTTTCTAGTTGCTCGACGAGACAATGCATAAGAAATTCGGTTTCAAGTTGATTGGATTTTAATATTTGATTGCATTTCTTAATTAAAGTCAACCCTCTTTCAGTATTCTACTTTCTGGACATTATGACACATCGGCTACACCCTGGCTTAGGGAAAGCTGTAGTAATACAGAATTTACAAGCTGACTCCTGACGTTTTAGCAGAGCACATATATTTTGCTAATTTTCAGAATTGGCTTCAATGCTAAGACAATAGCATGTAGATTTTCTTATACTGCTTTGTTTTTTGTGGGCTCGACTCCATCTCAGAAGGAATATAACAAACTCTATAAAGTGAAAGTCGTAATGTATCATCTCGAAAAATTTATCATCTTGTGTCTTTCCCATTTTACAACTAAATTAATAGTTTGCAATTAAACTATCTAATTTGGGAAAGGCATTACTTCAGTAGTGTGATTTGAGCTGAGTGAGTGAAAGTGCTTTTCGTCCTTTTTTGTTCGTATATGCAAGAGTATGGCAAAAATAAAGCCCACTACAAAATATGTTTGACTCACCTTGATATAGCCAGCCTACACTTCACAATCCACCTACCACCTGCCTCCTTTTTGCAACATCCCTAAAAACGCTATTATAATGAGATATATTTCTGGTGTATATATATAGTGCTCTGAGTATAGAATATAATAGGCGCAAATTTTTTTGTTAGGGACTTTTCTTATATGTTTGTGGGGATGCAGTATTGTTAAACATTGTAATCTGATTGGCTGCCATTTTTAAAGATTACATCTTCTTTTTATGCCTATTTCTTAGATGAACGCATAAAACCAGAGGAATCTCAGTCTGGAAGAATTTTATGAGAAAAATATTTAAAGACTTTCTTCCATAAAAGTGCGAGAAAGTTTAGTGAAACTTGAGCTAATAGAAAATATGGGTCAAAATCAAGTAAAAGAAGATAAAGAAGCGGCGGAAGCTGCTCCAATACTGATGGATGATGTAAATCAACATCAGCCAACTCCCGAACCCCCATTTCCCCTGCATCGGGCCGCTTATTTTGGGGAATTAGAAAAAGTTCGGGATCTTCTTACAACAGTTATTCCAGGGACGGACCCTTTAACAAGACGGCAAGACAATGGAAAGATGACACCTCTTCATCATGCTACACATGGAGGTAATTAATGTAACCAAAAACTTTCTCTTACTATTGAGCTTTTAATTAAACTTTAAACGAAATTAACACATTACACAATTAAAACTTATTCCCAAAATATCCGAAATCGCTATTATTTAAGAAGTTTATATTTGAAAATATTTCATTAAATATTGGAGCACATATAATTATTTGTATTAAAAGCGATGATTCATTTTTTACAGCAAATTCTAAAAGTATGGAGATTTGCACACTGTTGGTTGAGGAAGACAAACGAAGTCCAGAGTGTTTGGAGAAAGGGCCGTTAGTAAATTGGATTGATTCCAAAGGGAAAACAGCGCTACATTATGCAGCAGCTTCAAAAAGTCCCGATTTGGTGAAACTTCTTCTTAAATTGGGTGCGAGTCCTAACATTAAGGATCACGATGGATCTGCCCCTTTGCACATTTGTGCTGAAGGTAATATTTACTTAAATTCATAAAAAATAATAAGTTTTAACACTACAAAAAGACAAATGTTTTTTATAATCAGTACTCTACTGCAAAAATATAAGTGGAATAATTCGTGTATTGTAATTTTGTAAATTCCACTTGATGTTAACTCTTTTTTATTAGTGAAAGTGAAAGTGCAACAAAAGAAGAAAATTTAAAGTAATTTCGGTGCTATTTTATTTTAATTCGATTGTGCAGTGCTCTACAATAAGAGATGAAACTTTTGAGGGCTCATAAAGCACAACCTGAAACAATACCATAACAGGTAGCTAGCTACTAGCTGGACTCCCTTTTTTTATTTGAAAGTACTTCTCCATTCATTACTTAAGTCCATTTAGGGAAGAAAAGGTATTTTATTGCCCTTGTCAAAGTGTCAATATTTGTTTTGTATATTGTTGATTAGGAATTCCATTCTTCTCCTTCTGGAATTAGCTTCGATGCGATGATAGGATTCTTAAGAATGCAGAAAAGTACACTATAGTGTACAGTGCCAGTTCCTCATTCATGCCATTCAAAAAAGGGAAAAAATGCTCATTATGATAATTTTTTAAATATTGACTGAATGCCGCAGGTAACTCAGAAGCTGCTATTGAATGTGCCCGAATCCTGCTTGCCGACCCAAACATCATTCCCTACGAACCCTGTGGACCGAACAGAAGCTCTCGAAATGTTATGCACATTGCCGCTAACTTTATGGCATCAAAAATGCTGGCATTTCTGTTGAGTAAAGGGTTTGACCACTCAAGAAAAGACAGCCGAGGGCTTACACCACTGATGCTTGCTGCTGCTGCAGGTACTTCACCAGCTACCAAAAGCGAAATATTTACAGAAAGCAAGGCAAATTGGAGTTGAACAAAGGCTACTTCAGTACATATAATAATGCTCATTTCGGATAAATGCAACTCACGTATGTTCCTCTGGATTGTTAAAAACAGGAGACTCAGACGCGGCAGTGAGGTGCGTTGAAGGCCTACTGAAGATTTCGTCTGCGGAGGAAATCAATGCCAAATCTGACGATAACCACCAAACAGCATTAATGATGGCTGCTTTCCGATCTCATCAAAAAGTATTGAAGGTTTTATTAGAAAATAACAAGACTGACGCATTTGTAACCGACTCGCAACGACGTACTGCAATGCACTGGGCTGTTGACGCATGTAACTAACTAGCCAAACCAAAAAGAAAAAAAATTAATTCAGATTGATTTTTGATAATTTGGAAAATGGTAATTGCAATACCTCCCGTGGGTATTTCTCATTTCAGGGTTTCGAACAAACAGTTTGGCATGTGTGAAGCTTCTAGCAGAATCTCAGCAAGTTTCAGACTGGGACAAGAAGTTATTGTTTCTGTATGGCACCAAAGATACTAAAGGCTACTCTCCAATTGATATTGCAATCAAGCACAATTCAATTCGAATTACAGAATATCTTATCACTGCACATCCAACACCTGAGGCTTGGTACTTCCATTTATAAACATGAATAGCATAAATAATGCGAAATGAAATGAGAGAGTGACAATGTTAATACAACAAAAATGATTTTTGACCTTTCTGAATTATTTTACAGGTTGAAAGATGAAATTGCTTGACAAAATTTACTCAAAGCTGCCTGAGGCTATGGTCCCTCTGATGAATCAAAGTTTGAGATACAATCCAGCAAAGTTTCATGAGAGGAATGAAGCAATTGATGTAGAGTTTGGGTAATTCGACGCCGTTATTAAATCTAAAAGTCTTTCATATATCATATATATGAGAAGATGAACGCCAATCGCTTTCTCGTATGTTTTTTGACAGTACTATTACGGGATTTTCCGATCCAGTTATGGACGAACCCAAGCAAGAGTCCAAGTTTCTCCATCATATTCTGTACTCTCCAAAAGAAATCCAGCGGACTATGTTTCTCCACCCACTCGTTCAAATATTTATAGATCTGAAATGGCAAACCATTCGACTGCTCACATGGTTGGCGATTTCTTTTCAGGTATTTTTGCATGCAAAATTATTAAATATGCAATTAAATGTCCAGTTCAACCACTCTAAAAATCATAATGACGTCATGTTTCATTTATGTAACATTTAAATAGTAACTGTATTATTTGGTAAAATTCCAGTTCATTTGGCTTTTGGTGTACTCCTTCCTGATTTTCGAAATTTATGTACCAAATTGCCCTCAAGAAAGCAATGGTACATCGTCTGGGGCTGCAGATAGCGGAGAGAAAAAGTCGAAAACCTTGAAATTGTTTCTTTCTCTTGGTTTCGCTCAGCGTGAAGACTCAGGTGCGTACATGGTACAATATCAAGGTTTACTTATTGAGCTCGAGCTCTATGCTGGGAGCTTTTTGTATGGATTATGCAAGTAACATTATTCATACGCACTTGTGGGAGTTATGCTTGCACTTTTGCTAATAGTGCATAGCCATAATGATGATTGTTTTCAGCAAAATGACATAATTTTACATTGTGTACCTTGTACATCTCCAGGTTTAGAAGACTGTGACTTCAGCCATGAATCTGCACAAGCCCTAGCAGTGATTTTGTACCTCCTCTCTATAATTATCCTTGCTAAGGAAGTTTTTCAGATGAGACACTACTCTAAATACTTCCGTCATCCAACAAACTACGCCCAAATTATTATTTTGGTTGTGTCATTCATCAACACATTTCCTGCATGGAGGTCATCATCGGACGTTGAGAAATGGGAGTCTTACTTAGCAGCTGTAGGTTGACAAATTGGAGGCGTAAAATTTAAAGCTAATTTTTGGCTACGTGCTCATTACTGTTTTTATTGTTGTTTATCCTTAGTTTGGCATCTTCGTGGCATGGGTGTTGAGCCTTAGAGAAGTTGGTAAATTACCCAGGTGTGGAATATATGCTGCGATACTGAAGAAGGTAAAACAGGGCAGAATAAAAAAATTCTCTTTCTCGTAGTTTTCTGTAAATTTATTTTCATTAATAGCTTCGTTGATTTACAGTGCCCATATGTGACATTTTCTCTTTCAGGTATTCTGGCACTGTTTGAAAATGTTGATTTTCTACTTTCCACTTCTTGTCGCCTTTGCTATGTGTCTTCGAATTCTTATGCCTGGGGTATACTGATGCAATATTTGAATTATTTAAATTAAAAAAACGTAACTTCCATAGCGTGCTAATTAATGATATTTAAAAAATTCCCTGTAGAAAGGACAGTACCTCTACATGTTCTTTGCAATTGTCAAAGTGGTGATAATGATGACAGGAGAGCTGGATTTTGAGGATGCCTTCTATGAGGACGCTGGACCATCCCTGGCTTTGAGTGCAATTTTCGGACAACTGGTCTTCTTACTTCTGGTATTCCTCACGACAATTGTACTGCTAAATCTACTTACCGGTTTGGCTGTCAATGACGTTCAGGTACAATTACCACATAATTTATTATTATAATGATTATAAATGGAGTGTCTCTACGATATCAATGCGAAAGTTTATGGCTATAATCACGCTTTCAATACAAACCAATCGAATTTATTCGCTCACTTATCTTTTTTAGAGTTTAATTGAGGAAGCGGAAATCAATCGACTGTCTAATGAGCTGGAGCAAATTTACTCATTAGAATCTCTCATTTTGTGGAGTCGTGAAAAAGTTATCGGTCTGGAACGATGGAGCGATTCCTTCTACAGACTGAACGTCACCACAACAAAGTAAACATTTCTTTCACGAGAATTTATATAAAATTAATACATTCTGTTCAAAATTAATACAGTTCAAGCCACGATAATTCAATAATTCTAGCCATAATTTTTACGTTTGTTCAAATTACAGATATCCCGATTATACTTGCTTTACATCATTAAAGACGAATGTGGAAACGAAAGGCTTTCCACAGGATTTGAAGATTCGTGTTCGTGATAAAATGGTGGCAGTAGAAAGTGATGAGTAATCAAGCACACATAAACTAACCACTTTGACGTTATATTCCATGTGAAAGCATCAAATATTCTTCTAGGGCAAAGGTTGCAAATTCGATAACGATCGAGTAGATTAGGCTAGATCTGACTATAGCTATATATACTTGCGACAGTGTCTTACAGAGGCACAGTACTTAATACAATTTAAATAGGTACTTATTCAAATTAGTTGTTTCTCCTCAAAGTATTGCTTTTAGCCAATTTTATTAATGCATTTACTGAAAAATATTGTACATAGTAAATACGATTTTTAGAAATAGGTACGTGCATAGCTGGTGTATTGAATACTTTCAATAATTTTGATCTTTATGGAAGGGTAAGATGGGCAGAAGAAGCAGATAATGTGCAATAAGTTGATATTGTATCTATTGTGGTGTATTTTAATAAGCGACCAATAAAATTTCCTTGTTTTATCTTTATGCGACCATGAAATTGACTACTCGTTTTCATGATTTTACTTTCAAGGAAGTACCTAGACGTAGTACTAGGCTGCTAAAATGCATAATAGGTAATTTGAATTTTAAGCTGACTTCATAGGTTGACGAAGCGTACGCCATCTTGGCAGGCTCTTTCAAATGCAGCCCTTCCTGAAAATATGGCGCTGACAGAGCCGCAACAATTGCATATTAATTTTGCAAACAAGACGTTTCTTTCTACGCCCTAAACTTCGCGTCGACCACATAAGCATCTTTTAGCATAAGCACGCTCCTATCACCTTGCAAGTGCCCAGGAGTTGCAAACTTGCAAGCTTGTAGACTAGCATAATCCTGAGCTGTTGTGTGTACCTATGAATAGGTAATAGCAGCTTTAACTAGCTGGCTCCTTGTTGAAACGCAGCGCAACGAGAGACCTTCCACTTTTCATTGTTGAATGCCCGTTGCACTTGATTCAACAGTTGTACTTACATTTCAAGTAACATCTCACATCAGAAAATCACAAGTGCGATGATGATGTGATCACCAGCAGGATGACTTTTACGTGTAGGATTATTTTCTGTAAAGATTACATGCATAAGTACCAAGGAAAGGGATGGATACCTGATCGCAATGCGATCGTGACCACAATCGTGCGACGTTCACTTGTTGCTAGTTCAATAAAGATGATGATGAACATGAGAAGCACAGGTAGGTATTGTCTAGCAAAAAAATAAAGATATACATAAATCGCTTAGATTGTCTTCCTATTTTTCTGCAGGTTTTACAGTATTCAAAGAAATGTCGTCTTCGTAGGAGTTGAGTTGAAAATCACGTCATCGCACCATAATCATCATCGCCCATATTATTACTGTATTTTTTCTAAAGCATATTTACCTTCTTGCCTTTACTTCACCAAAAGGGCTGCTGAAGATGAGCCTCTTACTTGCACACATTCCTTCCAAGAACGACACTCATCTCACAAACTCAGGTCGAGGCCAGCTCAATTACATTATTTCGCAAATGCAGAAAGCGTTTTGAGAAAAATTAGCAGTGGGTTTGCGTGCAAGAGAATGCCTACTGCCAACGAAGCTGGCTAAAAGTAAATCTACAAACAAGTTACAAGTGAACATCCACAAAAGGAAAAGGAATCGGTCAGAAAATAAACTTTGATCGTAAAAGAGTTATCATTAGCATGCAAATCTATTAAGGCAAGAAGCTGCAAAAGGTATTCTCTGCCATTTACCTTGCCATTCTCTTTCTGCTGAGTTGGTTCGCGGACTATAGGCTTACACAATCTAAACATTTTGTCGCAGTTGTCTGAGCTGACTGGTGTCTGGTTGATGCGGCCCTATCTTAATGGCCATTTAAACGGTAAGTTTTTTTTATTTTAATTTTATTTAATGCCAAAGCCAAGGAAATCAGGTACTATTAATAGTATCCTGGGATCAGGATTAGTTTCCGATACAACTTAAACATGTGTCTACTTCAGCTTTTAGTTTCAAAAGTGCTGTGCATTGATGAGTGTTTTTGGTCAATAAAAAAGAATGAGAATGAGAATGGTTTCGCAGCTTTGAAAGGAAAAAAATACTCGTTGCAATTTCCCAGTTCTCACGGGTTGATACACAAACCTTCTTAAGAAGAAATTTTTTTTCTATTGTGGAATGAAATTAATGAAGGTGGTATTGTGCCAGGCCAAGTTATTAAACCTTATAATACAAGTCTACATGCATTATGTATGGTACGTTGTTGTGTTTCAACCTGCTTGCCTTTGAATTAGTTACGGCAGCATTAAATTCCTTGACGTGAGTATGCGGAGTGCTACTACAATAGAAGCTTTTGAAAGATTTTACCCACTTCAGGTAGTATCCCAGATTTCTGGCGTACAAAAGAGAAGTGAAAAAAAATGAAAGGCAGGTTCACGGTGTGATAATTTTTCCCACATGGTAGCTAGTAGTTCAGTAGCAGTTAAGTCTTTGTAAGCTAACGTGACTTTAAAAATGCCTTTCTATGTTTTTAAAAAAGAAAGCGATTCTCCTCTAACCGATAATTTATTGTCATGATGATTCGTGCAAAATTGCAAACTTTCTGAATATTGAGGAAGTGTAAAAAAAATCAATGTGCGCAGAGATTTTTTTGACGACAGTTTTACAGAAATTGAAACTGTACTAAAGAGTTTGCAAAGCGTTTATCAGTCTTAAGAATGGAAGTTTGTGCAAGAGTAAAAAG
>JAHZND010003243.1:0-16885 GCA_027744115.1 Acrocyrtus sp. NNG-2020 | reverse complement strand
GGGATGCCTATCACAGCTCCTTCCGGAACGCGTAGATTGTTAACAGGGTCGTAGTACTCTTTCGTGCATACTCTTTCAATGCGCTCCATTGGCGCATAGCGGCGTAGCGTTTCTGTAGTAAATAAAAATATTTTTATATTGGAAATAATGAAATCAAGAATTGATTTGATTAGATTTTTGAGTAAAGATAAGAAACTTACCGCAAAAAACCATATCCAGATAAGGAAGGCTATTTAACTCGTCGTGATCTATGCTCCCTCCGTTTCCTTTACTAAACAATCGGGAATTGATTTCTTCTCTGAGTTTCCTCTGCACATCGGGATTAGCTGCAATCTCGTACATGAGAAGGGCAAGGTTACTTCCACTCGGGAAGAATCCTCCCATGAAAATTATCATTGCTTGTGCGGTGGCTAGCATCTCATCGAAGACGACACTCTGCTTTTCCGGGGCACTCTGCAACTTCACATTTGTCTCAGAGTCACTCGAGTCACTTGTCTCGCTTAATTCTGAAGGCTTCTTTTTATCTCTATTCATGTTAAAGTCATATTTTTGCGCGTCCGTTAAAAACTGCAAAAAGTCATTTCTCTTCCGATTTTCTTCCTCTCTACTCCTCATTTCCTGGGTGAAGAGTGTCGAGAAAAAATTCATTGCTTTCGTATCAAAGACTGGAAGCGACATCATATCCCACAGCTTAGGAAATCCATTGGATAGCACAAGTTTGATTACATCCCCAGCAGAAAACTCGCTCAGCTTGTGGACCATTCTGGAAAATTTTGAGTCAGGATCTTTTACCGTGCCGGAGTGCAATCCGAAGAGTGCCGCCGCAACAACATCCGCTGAGTAGTTGGTGGCTTCCTGCTTTGGCTTTATTGTCAGCTCCCCGTTTTCACTTTTAATGAGATCTCTTTCCAAACGATCCATCCACTCTTGGCTCACTCCATCAAAGTGCTCCATCATTCTCTTAATTTTTCCAACGGTGAAGGACGGACTCAGCTGCGCTCTCACACACTTCCACTCCTCTCCTCTCAAATTTGGCAGCATTTTATTGATAACTCCCTGTCTCCTATTTAGGAATATTAGTGGGCGATCGGTGAAATGGGAAAAGTCTTTAATAAAAATATTTCTCAGAACCTCCACGTCCTTCACTATCAGAAGTGGCCTGGTTACTTCCACTGTCCCAATAAACTTCAGCCCACTTTTCTCCATTTCCCTATAAGCAACTCCGTCAAAGTCCGCCAGTGATCTCCTTCCAACCAAAAGCAGCAGTTTTTCAAGTAAAGTCGATGTTTGGATTTGGCGAACGCCATTCTTCTCCCAAAAATTTTCTCTACTCTTCAATATTTTAAAAATTAGTAGTATGACAATTAAGACTAGTATCAAAACGCCCCACATGTCTCACACAGCAAGTAAATTTTTTATGGTAGACTTAAAATTTGCTCTGATCCCAGCTTTGAAGTGGTGCGCTAATGTTGACAAACTGAATACAATTTTTGTCAATGGACAATATTTATAGTAAAAAGGACCCGTGTTAGGTATCATCCTTTTTCCATTGATTTTCCTCTTTGCAACATTTTACCATGCAATGATGCACGCATAAGGAAATAAAAAGCCTTCTTTGCAAGTAAACTTGCAAGATTTTATTAATTCGTCGCAAATAATTGCTACGCCTCAAAAATAAAAGTTAGTACATGGAAAGGAGTGCTAAAATTGAATTTTGCTTTTGTAAAAAGGTCTACAGCGAGTAACACCTGTTGATGGAGTACGGCGTAAACAAACGTAGAGTAAAAATGGACGGAAAACCAGTTTACAGAAGGAAATCTTTTAATTCAAAATGCGTACAAAAACAACTCCAACCCCACAGTGGAGTTAAACATAAAAAGCTAAAAAGCAATAAATTGTGGTCGTCCGTAGTACAGTAGCGCAAGCGAAAGGAATATTACAAAAAAATAAAAATTAAAAATACAGTTATGAGGATGAAGTAGTCCTTTAATGACGTCATTCTGTTTACGCAGAAAAAAGGAAATCCCGTGGCCTTGTTTACTTTCATAGAAGAAAGGAGGCAATTTTGATCACTGTTTATTTAGGCAATTGTATGAATACAAAGCAACATCGGAGAGTCTACCCATTTTAAGGGTAGCGACCGGAGAAGTTTCTACATGGAAATGGGGAAATTTTATCGCGACACATTAAGACCACAAGTCAAGAAACCCTTCGAGCAGCCAAATCAAGAAAATACGGGTAAAATGCAAAGTAAGGGTAAAAATCCAATTTGAGGGTAAACATAAAAAAGTGAGGGTAAAAGTGCAAAGGAAGGGTAAAAATCCAAAGTGAGGTTAGAAGTAGAATCAGTCTTGAGATTGGTTATATTGAGTCATTTGCAAACAGTTAGAGATTATAGCTAACTATTGCAAGCCAGGAGGTGCGAGATGTAGCAAGTATATTAGGAGCAAGTGCTGAAGGGAGACTTCTCTTGCAATTCACTATTAATATGAAGCACACACGCGCTTCTTTCCCCCTTATTCTTTCCCTCTCACTTTACACTCCTCAAAAATGTTGTTGGTTATTGATTGCGATGCAAGTAGAGAGCTTGTAGCTTCCAGTGTGGCGTCGAGTGAATTCTGACATTTTGAAATAATTAAATCATAAATTATCAAACCACAAACCACAGAAAGTATTAAAATCTCAGCAGAAGCCAGCTAATTACAATATTAGGTATAGTGCAAGTTTTTTCTACAAAAAACTGGGAAAAGTTTGACAATTTTAGGCTTATTAAGTTTGGTATTACTAAAAGTTAACAATCTTGGTAACAAAAAAAGCAACCCGGAGATTTAGGGCCAAGACCATGCGTCACGCATTTAAATATTAACTCATGCTCTTTCAGAATAAACGAATGTTATTTTTTCCAGTTGACGTGATGACGACGTATGAGTGACATAAATTTGGCCAATATGGAAAATGTTTTTTTTAAATAAAAATCCATGCCTCCTCTCATTGACGAGTTTGACTATGTACCCAATCAAAAGTAATAACTTGCTGCAACAGTCAACGAATAAAATAGCAGAATAATGGAATGAAGTGCATGGTGAAGTCAATTTGTTTCACTTTGCCCCATAATCCTTTCTTCTTTATAGGTATTTTCGATCAACAACAAACAAACAAATTGCAACCTCATTTGTCTGCATTTTGCTGCACCTGCGCTTGTAGAAGTTATCATAATCATGACTTGCATGGACAATTTCTGCTACTTACGTCATTTCACAGCCGGAGCAACTTTCAAATTGTCGAGTTTAATTTACAAGCATTAGCTCATGTGTGCCATGTTCATGTTCTGATTTAGGCTTTGTAAGGTAAGTGCATCCTCGTGCCAACGAATATGTTATGCAACACTATCCTTCTATTTACGCCAGCACAAAAAATAAAATACCCATCGGCAGAAAGGAAACTTGTTTTGTAGCTGGCCTGAGATGCCATAAACAGTCCCATAGTTCTTTACAGTTTGGCATTGAACTGTAGTCGCCTGCATTGAATTAAGCTACAACGGTCAATGGCATAAGCATACAAAGCACAATTTGCATGTCTAATTATTTTCTAGCACTAAATTATAATCTGCGTAGGTACTAATTGCTAATTTATTGTAATATTTTAGTAAAAAAATAATTTTTATTTTTTTGTTTTTATGGATATTTATTTCAAAGGTAGTAATGAAAACTGCTTGAAGATACTGTTTGGGGTATACTGCAATCCATGCTTCGTTTTCTATCCATGAAAATCTGAGTTTGACAGAGAAAGGGCAAGTACATTTTTGCATTTATAAATTTATATCTAGTTTTATTTTTAGGTGATTTAAATGGATAACAAGTTAAATTTTTGGAAATGAGTAGCAGGTGTATTCTTAAAGGCGATATTGCGTGTGGATGCTTGTAAAGCAGTACCGTTATTTTACAAGCCTTGCTACTCGCCACGCACAAGCAATCACAGTAATACCTTATTGATTTTCATGCTCAAGACATTTTTGACACACCTCGCTTGCAGCTTGTTTTGGTATGGAAAGGTTTTCCAAGTTATTTCTATAACGACAGACCTGAAATAGCATGAAAAATTTGCAGAGAATTCAAAGTAATTACCAGGCATAGCTTTAATGACTGTCCGATGTGCTACCCCTGAAATGTATATTACAATACCAAAAAAATAATTAAAAATTTAGGTTATCTGGAATTTTCTGTCTTAAAAAAATAAAAAAATGGTATAGCTTATCTTGTCATTGTCAGCAAATCCTCGCTTAAAAATATGCTATTAGAAAACGAAATGTACAACGTAAATAGTGCCAACGCAACACTATACAAAATATTTCAAACTTCTAAGAAGCTTGCAATCGCCATGGTCAGCCAATTTTGTTTCGATAACATTTATAATTGGAGGGTCGTAAAAAATAGTTGTTCCCTCTCCACTAGCTTTTACACTTGCAGCTTCAGCATCTAACCTTGGTAACGTTATCCATCGGCAAAAGACCTGACCCACACAATTCTGCATCATGGCCGTTGCATGTTCTCCTGTTTGCATTTCTGTGTGCGCTTTTTATTTACAAAGGCAGGCCATATAGTCTTCATGCGGAACCTGTTCCTCAATTTGGTTTTTATGACATGATGTCATTTACATCCGTGAAGTTAGAGCATCCACCGCAGAATCGCATCCACCGCAGGGAGCGCAGCGGCCGCAGAATACAGCTTCAATAGACCGCAGCGAGCGCAGGGATTGCATTTCTATGTGCGCTTTTTATTTACAAAGGCAGGCCATATAGTCTTCATGCGGAACCTGTTCCTCAATTTGGTTTTTATGACATGATGTCATTTTTACTCGCTAAAGAGTAAGAGGTCATCGAAAAACAGTGATTGCAAAAGAGTTGCATCCACATAAAATTTTAACGCACTTGTTACTGCATTTAATTGAGGACGATTTCGTGCTTTATGCTCTATGGTCATTCTATGGGAGGGAGGGCTGTCCCATTTAAAATCTATCGTTTTATCATCTGGATAACCAGTAATCTAGGCAGTAATTGTTGCCAGTAATAGATTTTCGATTTTAAAATATGATCACAGCCCCGTCAGCACTAAAAATAATAATTTTGCTTCAATTCATTTTACGTTTTGGCTTGGTGTAGGTGCACGCTCAGGTAATTTAACATTTTTGTCCAAGAACTTAATTCTACATTGAGTTTTCTAACCGATTGTTAATTATTTTTTAAAATAAACTTTAATTAGTCATTGTATTCTGGTGGTATCACATTGCCTCACTTACCCAATTCAATTTTGTCTTCAGCTACCTACCCGTTTAAGCACCATCCAACTACCTTGTCACGGCGTCGTATTTCGCACAGCTCAAAATAAATTATCGAACTTATTGTCAGTAAGCAATTTCGTGAATGTCAATATCCCATTTGCATCAACCTCTCCTATTTGTAGAATTACATCATTGTACATGGCGCTAACGAAATTGTTATGCAACTGGTCATTCTACAAACTACAACTACAAAATTACAATGCATCATTTTACCTACCAGAAAACAAGCACACCTGCATCAATGAACTGTAGTGGTGGTTGAACTGAGCAAGAACAAGTGATTACATTTTTTTATTGAGTAATCAAACAAATTACCGATTTATTAATTGCGCATCCCGTCCCAAAACCACACTCTGTTTACATCGTAATTGTAGGTATATCGCTGCTAATCTGCTATTCCTATCTTTTCCAACAATACTTCATCACTCCTAAAATTTTATCTACTGCCCTCATGTCACACTCTACTGTATTTTGCAACAGCATCTTTGCCATTTTTCAAGGCAAGATCCGGCTACAACCAGACATTTAAAATTTATGTCTTAATTTTTTTTTGTTAAATATTTCGAAATCTTCTAATAATTTCTACACCATTCTCCCTCCTATAACTTTTTCAAGGTTCTCTCCAATATTTCAATGTTAGAATTTACGAGGCAAGGCAAGAGCAAATACCAAAAAGAAAATTGCATAAGCAGTGGCAAATAATAACACGTCGCATATCATTTTCCTTTCAAGCAGCACAATCAATTTCTCTCATTCTCCTCATGTTCTTAATTTTTCCACCGTGCGTAAGCAAAACCAGTTGCTATCATCGCTATATCATGTCCACTTTGAGAAAAAAAGACACTTTTTTTTAAAGGAAACACATTTCATTTTGCTACCTATAGCAATCAGCAGCGAGTCGACAAGCCATCAGCTCATCAACTCACCTCATGAATGACTTTTGTGCCACCGGCTCGTGAATTAAAAACATGCTACGCATAGCAATAGGCTGCAGTTAACTAATAATTTTGATGCTGTACAAGCCTTGCCTTTGCGAGGCCTCCTGCGAAAATCTTATCATTGCTTTTGCTGTAGTTTTGCAATTTGAATGCTGCCTTTTTTTTCAAATTAAAATATTCAAACAGCTATAAATTGAGAAATGACAGTACCCCACAACCCCTGCAGTTTTGCTATATCTGCTCTTATAAGCGATTGATGATATTTTACTAGAGAAGAATAATTTAAAAGCGTGAATGTTTAAAACTGCCTATCACTGTACCTTGTTCTATGGCTGTTAGTTCGTAGAAGTTTATAGGATACTTTTGCACAGCTAACGCTGTATATACGCACGTGTACCGAAAATGGGCAGCAATTAGATTTTTTTGAGAGGAGAGGGAGTGAGTAACGACATTACGAAACAAAAATTTTTTATTCGTTGTACGCCCTTCAAACTGAAAAGTGCATTTTGTGGGATGGCTAGATTTCTATAATGAAGGGGGTAAGTGCTAACATCAATTATTTTGAAGGTGGTGATTGGATATGCTTAAGTTTTGATTTTTGACAGTGCCACGTCAGTTTTTTGTTAGAAACTGAAGAGGAAGGTTAAATGTGACTTTGAAGTGCTCCAAATAAAATTTCAAATTATTATTTTTCTTTTAAAAAAATTAAATTAGGCCAAGTGATAAAAAAGTTGTAAAATTTTGAGGAATTAAAAAAATCATCTTGTGCCGTGCCTAAAGATGACACCAAGACCGCAGCAAACTGAATCGAATGTGGAGCCCGGGTACGATTATTTATATTCTTCTGAGTCCAGTGAAAAAACGAATTTACAGAAAGATGAAAAACGAGCTGCGAATGAGACCGAGGACAGTGAAGATATTCAAGAGCAGAGAAAACAGTTTATGGCGTTTATGAGACAGGAAACACCGTTACTTGGTCTTCCGCAGCTGACCATCTCCAGAATATTTTTCTGGACGAATCATGTCCTGGCAATATACGGTCTCCACTTACTTGTGATGGGCCGATTTTCGTGGGGCATACTGCTATTCGGTACGCGTAAATATTTTTCTGTAGCTGAAAAATAAAAACAATTTTTTAAAGAGAAAAATATGGTTCTGCTGTTCTGCAGAGTTCCTATACTCGTATGTCGGGAGTTTGGGTACTACGATAGGAGCTTCACCGATACTGGACGCACAAGTCCTTCAAAGCGAAGCAACCGCTGAGAGTATTGTTAATGTGCGCGCAAACAATCACCGCTCAGTATTCTATCTACAAATGGTCTCTGGACCATCGCATCCACCACAAGTACACTGATACGGACAAGGACCCCCACAACTCCAAAAGGGGCTTCTGGTTCAGTCACATGTTTTGGGTGCTGAAGCCTAAGCATCCAGAGCATGAAGAAAAGCTGAGAACTTTTGACATGCCTGACCTTGAAAAGGATCCTCTCGTCCTCTTTCAAGCGAGATGGTACCCTTGGCTGGTCTACCTCTTTTATTGCTGCCTTCCGGTGACTATCCTTTCCCACGTCTGGGGAATTCCAAGAGGCCAAGCACATTGTCTAAATTGTCTAAGATGGGTTTACAATACGCATGTCTCAAGTGCAGTAAACAGCTTCGCCCATATTTTCGGAGATAAGCCTTATGATAAGTATGTGCGACAAAAGTAAAAAGTGACAAATTAATTATTCTATGCCAAACTGATTATTTTCATGTTTCCCATACAATGCTTAAGCAAAAAATTGCACGATCTGGAGATGGATCTCATCCAAAATATGGAGGGAGTTGCTCCAATTCTCAGGAACTAGAGGAAGAAAAAAATGCTTCAGCGGTAGACTCTATTGATAGCACCGCAACGTGGGGATGGGACGATGAAAATGTATCTCTAGAATTTAGGAAAATGACAAAAATTTTAAACCCAATGCCATGTGCAGTCGAACATGTAAAATGTGCCTAAAGTAGGGCATACTTTAAGAATAAACTCACTCACCTCCAGTACTAATGTAAATATATGAATTACTCTTGAAAACTGTAATTTCCTTACACTTACAAAGCACTTTACCAATGAGCTAGTTTATTTAAAATACATTATTCCGGGTTAATAGTGCAAAACGGGAGGTTATACAAATAAGCACTGGTACATATTTTTATACTTAATTTTGATTTTATCCATTTTAATTGCATTTAGCTTTAGGATTAAGAAAATACCTGAAAAAAATAATGTCAATTCATTCATAACTCATGCTAAGAGATATTTAGGTTTGAAGACCTTTTCAGTATTTCAGACCATGTTGCCCAACAATGTAATTTCATGTACAATAGTGCCACTTGAAAGTAGTCAAACATTGTTCTTACTGATTAATGGAAACATTAAAAAAGATAATGATTACAAGAGTGAATCTGAACTATCTATACTTTATTCACCAGCAAAATGACTACCTAATTTAACATGTTTATAGATGGTGTTTGCAGTTCAGATACGTAATAATGAAATCTGTAATAAAAAACATGCCTTGGAAGAAATCACAAGACTCGCTCTGTATGAGTTTGTTCAGTGGGCACTAGGTACTGATTAATTTCAGTGTGCTGGGCTCTGAGCTGCGAATACTTAAAATTTAAATAATGCTTAAATAATGAATGACAATATCTCTGGCTCTAAATGATTTAAGAAATAGATTAATGTCAACAAGCAACCAAAGCTGTTTGTCTTGTAGTCTTGTCTGTCAAAGCGGAGCCACCTTTGGATATATTTATCGCTATTATAAATGAACCGCATTAATTTTTTTGAAAATTTACATTTCAAGTTTGCTTTGTGTTCTAACTGCACGTTAATTTCGTCAGTAGATAGCAAAAAAGCTTATTTAATGAGAAAGAAGATTTTTGAATGAATGGTTTGACGAGAGCATATAAATTTGTAAATCTAACGACTCATTATTATTGCGTGTACTGCAGAAAACAAGAATGCAGCTTGTGATGTCGATTATGTATGGTGGCGATTAAAATCTTATTTTAGCTTTTACTACAAAAAACATCTTGTTAATGGTTTTAGAGCGTTTTTAATAAAATTCTCATTTTGCCCCAATAATTTATCCCATTACAATGTCAACTTACTTATTAAACAACTCTCTTATTAAATTGGTAGATTCTAATTTTATTTCCACTGAAAGTGAGCATTGGAAATTTTATTTTATAAACATTTCTGCAATCTGACATATCCGACGCAGACTAAAATTAAAATACATTTTTAAAAAATTGAAAAAGGCACTTTCTACTTTCTTTCATTGAAAATTGGAGCATATGATTGCACATCCAGCTATAAACCGTCCTTTATTCAATAGGATATCTCTGGTAATAATGCTCCGGCTTTGGTGATTACTGATTACTACTATCACGAGCAAACAAGCAGCAATTAATTATGATTAAATTCAAAGGCACACTGGCACACATGCGTATATTACTACGCCATTCCAGCATACGATACGGTCCGCATGATTGCTGTTCCCATGCGGAAAGTTACAACTGACGCCAATGCAGACTTTAACCTGATAAATTAGTTATATCTGACAGCTTTAATTTTCCTCTTCAAATGATAATAATAATAAAGTGATTTTCACTTTTACATTGTTCTCCTATCTAAAAAAAACTATATTTGAACGGATAAATTTCACACGTTGTTTCTACTTCTCTTTGCCTTTGCTGTTCTGCTTACTATGCCGCCCGCAAAAATATTAATTCACTCTCCAGCTCACATGTCAACTGCTATTACGTAATTGCACTTCGTTCAAGGATATTTTTTTCCAGTTCAGTGTCAAGTACAACTGTACGAGCTCACGAGGATTGGCATTACAATATTGGCAAAAGCACATGACACGACAATTTACGGAATAGGTTGCACATGATTACACTTAATTAATGTATATAACCTTGTAAATTTTCCTCATTTCTTCACTTCGCCTCCAGCCACTCTCCTGTACGCATCCCAGGAATAATTTTAATTCTGCACTGCTAAAATGTTAGTTGCATTTTTGCTTGTAGGCTCCTTAGCCTTCCTAATCCACTACCTTTTAAACTCAAAAAATAACTTTTGGGAGAAATACGGAGTCCGTCAAATTGAAAACTCTACATTGGTCGAAAAGTTCAATGCATTTTTCGGAAAGAAGGCGCTCGCCGATTTCGACGAGGTAGCCTACAAAGAGATGGCGAAAACCGGGTCGAAATTTGTCGGAGTTGTCGAGCTCCAACAGCCTATGGTGGTCATCAAGGACTTGGACGTTATAAAGAAGGTAATGATCAAGGACTTTGATCACTTCGTCGACCGTCGCCGTTTTGCATCCGATTGCAACCAAGAAGTTGTCAACAAAATGTTGATCATTGCCACTGGCGATGAATGGAAAGGATTGAGGTCGCAGCTTAGCCCAACCTTCACTACAGGAAAGATTCGTAGGATGATGGAGCACTTCAATACAATTGGCGCTGAGTGGGTAAATCATTTGAAGGAGGGCATCTCTGCGAACGGAGGCCACTCAATGGACGTTAAAATTCCCGCGGAGACAACTCACTTCACCACAGACGTCATTGCCGCTGCCGTGTTTGGAATGAAAGCCGGTACAATTCGTAATCCTGAGTCTTTCTTCTCCAAAATGGTCCACAGACTTGGCGATTTCACCACCCTGGATGTTCTTAAGTTCGGGTTGTCTTCTACTTTCCCGAAAATATTTAAAATGACGGGGATGAACATCCTAGACGGTCAATCACTGGACTTTTTCAGCTCCATTTTTACCGAAGGGCTGAAAGCACGAAAGGCAGGAAATGTGAAGGCCAACGACTTCATTCAGCTGCTGGTGGAGGCAAGAAAAGGAGAGCTGAAGTCAGTCGGATCCGACGAGCTTAGCGACTTTGAGAAGGAAGCGGAAATTAAGGGGCACTCTAAGAAAAGGAATTATTTAGATGACGATTTAGTAGCAACTGCTCAAGCGGTTAACTTCTTTTTCGCCGGATTTAGTACAGTTAGCAACATCATCGGGTTTGTAATGTATATGCTCGCCCTGAACCCGGAAGTGCAAGATAAGCTCAGGGCAGAACTCAGCTCGAAGCTCTTTAGTAAAGTGAAGGATGAAAATATTGACTACGACGAGTTAAATGAACTTCCATATTTGGAAATGGTAATTTGCGGTAAGTGCTTAAGTTTATATTAAATGTGATTGTATTATATTTAATTATTGGCTTAATTTAATTACAAACAAAATTTTGTCTTTTACTTTTAGAGGTCCTTCGAAAATATCCTCCTCTTGACAGACTGGACAGGATCTGCGTAAAGGAGTATCACGACGCCGAAGACAAGCTAAAAATGCCAAAAGGCTCAATGGCCATTATTCCCCTCCGCGCCATCCACAATGATAAGCAATTTTATGACCATCCCGACAAATTTTATCCCGAACACTTCTCCCCGGAGAATAAGGCTAAGCGGAATCATTATTCATTTCTCCCTTTCGGCTCTGGGCCGCGTTCATGTAAACGCTCATAGTTCAAGCAATTTATTCTTCACGGGTAGTTGGTTATTATAGCCCGCAATAAACCATTTCCTTTATTTGCATAGGTATTGGAATGAGATTCGCTCTGGTGGAGACGAAAGCTGCAGTGGCTCACATTGTCCACAACTTTATAATCGAGCCGTGCGCAAACACACCCATTCCAGTCAGGGTCAAGATTCTTGGTCCTGGTGTTCAAATTCCGGACGACTTGGAGCTAAAACTGAAGCTTGTAAAATAATTTCCAGGGCTTGAGAGAAAATTTGCAAAAAAAAATTTCTTCCTCCTTTTTGTAAATTTTAAGCAGTTCTTATGAAATAAACGTGTAATTGAAATCTAGTCAAGAAAAAATTCCTTTCCAGAATTAAACAATCTTAATTAAGCGATAAGCCCTATTCCTAAATGGGAGTGTTGATCGTGAGATACCTAATCAACTATTCCAAATAATGTGCACCTATATATTTTCAATTTATTTTCGTTACTTTGTGAAGATTACGCAATGCGAATACATTTCCAAACTATTGTTGTACGAAAAGTACTAAATACATTTTATTAAAATTATAATCTGACTAATAAAAATAAATATTAAATAAACTCATAAAGAAATGTGTGAGCTTTCACTTCCATATATTACCCTTTTCTCTCAAATACTCAACTAAATTATGCCATTTAATTAAAATTACCATTAAGCTTTTGGGATTCTTTACATATAGGCAGTTTATACTAGAATGGGCAGAAACTAGGATGAAGAAGCTCTTAATAAAGTGGCAAACTTAGCAGTTGTAGGTACTTCCTTGTTCCTTATTTTTCATGCTTCGAATTTCGGGTCCATCGGTCCGCTAGCTTAACTCTCTTCTTTGTTCTCCCTTGCTTGGAGCTATGAAAACAAACAAGCTGCAGACTATTGCCCTCACATTTATTTTTTAATTCCCTCTGTAAGGTTCATTCACAGTAGAGCAAGACCTTCTTTTATATTGAATATTGAATCTAAACAGCTTTGGCAACATTCAGAAAACTATTATTTTGACAGAACATTCAAAATATACCTCCATGCTTTTATAAGTTTTCAAATTGTGAGAAGAATTTGGTGCAGCTAATATGACAAAGTGACAAAACCATACTGGAAAGAGTTTTTAGTTCCCTATTTGATATTTGGATCACCCCGCCATTTGCGTCATCCACCAATTTATGCTTTTACTACTTCTAGACTTTACCCGTACTAGAGAGAAAAATAAATGAAATATACATAAAATTTATTGGGACCATTAGCGGCAAACTAGGTTTTGGCTTTTAATAGTGAAATGATAAAACATTGGAAAATTGGTGGCGCTCTCCAATTAATTTATAGTGCTTTGGTTCACTTTTCTAAATATAGTTTTACTTTTTCCTAATATTATGTGATTAATTAAACACTAGTTGCAGAAAGTCCATGGTATATCTGTATTTCAGGTCATATCAACCCAATGTGATATTTCCATTGCTACTATTTTTTACATTGCATTTAATCACATATACTCGTGGAAATCTTAAACTTGTGTGCTCCTCTCCTCTCTTTTCTACTAAAACTTTAATTATCCACACTAACAGAACATATATAGTTATAGTTTCATATTCTGGACAATGAATTTCTTTTCCTGTTCAATATAAAACATAAAAGGGAAAATTTAATTAAAAATGGATTGGTGTTGCCAGAAATAGGTCATTGACTTTCTCCGACTAGTGTTTAATTCATCACATTATATTAGGGAGAAAGCTTAAATTTATTTAAAAAATTGAACAAAAAAACTATAAATTTTAAGGAACGGCACCGATTTTTTAGTTTTTGTTTATTACTAACTAAAAGAAAAGAAAATACCAAATTTATTGTCGTTAGAATCAAATGGTTAAACAACTGTAGAATACGTAAAATATTTATTTTATTAGCCCATATGTAACCTTTGTTACCAGTCAATATACTTTTCTAAATTTATTTATGTACTCTTTACTAGTACTACTACTTTACACATTTACACAGGTATTTTGCACATTTTAAACATAATTTGAAACTTTCCCAAACAAAGCAGCAAAAGGCTGAGAATAAACCCATTACCAGCACAGTAAAAATAACTTGAATATTTCCACGAAGGGAAACCGCAGAATGCTCATTCTGACTTTCTTGCCCAGATTCTCCATATTTTCCCATCGACTTCATTTCCAGAAATGTCGCTTGTATACCCAGCATCCAGCTAATTATCTCAGTCTCTTTAAATTTCCCAACTCTTGCAATTAACGGTGGAGAGACAGTCCCATGAAAATAAAATAGACTCGAAGACGGAAAGTAACCTTGCTTGCTCATGTAAACAGGGTGCCCTTCTGTCTTCAACGTGGTGGAATAATTCACTGCAAATTTTGTCTGAAGCAGCAGCGCACACTTTTTGCACTTTCCTACAACCGCCTTCAGTCCAGTCTCCTCCACTTCCAAGTACTTGTTTTGCAAGCTTTTCTGTACTTTTGCCGAAATTTCGATTGTGACTTCATTTTGGAAAAATTTATCGAACCATTTTGCAGCGGTTGTAGCGTGTGCTTTAAGGTTGAATAGTGGAACGCGAGCCCTTAGAATTTCCAAAAATTTCAGGTCATCACTGCTTAAACTTGCGTTGCGTGCAGCATTCTTTAAACTTAATTCTAGGGCTTTCACATCCGTCACGATTTCAAAGTGGGCTGCTCTCTGATTTGATATGCTTGCATGCACCTCATAAGTGAAATTGTTGTAGCCGGGAACCGGATCATCAGCGGACGGCGTATTAACTGTTGCATGGACCAAATTGCTCTTCGCAAATACTTCAAAGTTTGCTTCAAGTAATTGCTCGACTGTATCGTAGGGAAGGCAGTGACGAGCCATGACGATATTATAAACATTTGTGTTCTTGTACCCGTTACTGGTTACTACCGTCAGTAGAAGAAATATTCCCAGCAGTATTCGAACAGACTTACCCGCTTTGAAAGTGCTAGCTGGAAATGGGTCGCCCTGCTCCAAATGAATTTTTATTAGTCCAAATGGACTAAACGAAGTGAGCAAATTGGCAGAAGAGTAGCTCAGAATTATCCGCCAAATGCAGCATAGTCCTGCAATGGACATGATAAGACTCGCCCAAACAATTGGACCGTATGCACCAATCAGCTCCTTAAATGGAACTGGCTCGCATTCCCTAAAATTCTTGGTAATAAATCTTAGCGCTACAGAATTATCAAGGACCTGCAGAGGGGCGTAGTAGTGACGGTTACCAACCGCGGCTCTGATATGAAAAGTGGTGACAAGACCGCCAGGAATGCTTAGGTATGTGACTTGAGATTTGATTTTCCTGTTTCCGTTAATACACCAATGTCTTCTACTGATGTCCGCATAACTGTAGTTTTTCATTATGGCTGCCCAAAAGTAGCCAAGAAGTTGCCCAGTTTGCTGGGTAGGGTCTCGGAAAAATTTAGACGGGGTGAAGCTTTTGTCGTATAAACCTTTTTTGAATTTAAGAATTCCGCAAAATAACCTGAACTTTATGAGCGGGCCCCGCATTTGAACCTGGAATCGGTTGGGAGTAGAATAGTCCTGTCGGAAGTACCTGCTAAATTCTAAAATGCTCAGTTTTAAGGAAACGAAGCGGAATCGTACAACTAGATGGATAATGCCGTTCTTCCGCACCATGTGAAAGGGATTGTATGTAGTGTGAATTATTTTTTTTACGACAAGCATCCTTCCTCCATATTTATTACCCGCTGCTGCAACAAAATGTGTAATCGTTTTTCCGACGGATTTGGAATAGCTAATTATCCAAATTAGTAAAATGGGTGGCATCCTGTTTTGTTGATAACGGAATATAAATTTGATTTGTCTGGATGAAACTACAAATATTCTGATGGTTGTTTGCGTCGACGGTAAAACCATTCCGTAGCTTGAAGCCGTCACCGAATTTGTCGATAGTGAACGAAAGTACCAAATGGATGGATATTCAAAACCATGCCTATCTCTTGAAAAAAACACGTTATATAACTCCTTAAGAGTTGTACTTTCGTTTACGTTACCAGGATATGGAGGGAAAATATTGGTATGAACTTCACAGCTCCACGGCCGTATTCTAGGGACAAAATCGGCGAAGTTAATTTGAGTACTTCGAAGCAGAAAGGTACTATCTGCAAGTGTGATTGAATTGTTTACTGCAATGCAGTTGGGTTTGAAGGCCAGATAGGATCGGTTTCTTCCGGATGTCAAGACTATCCACGTGACGATTGAAGCCTTTAGTTCCAAATTTTTTATTAAGACTGGGATCGGATACCGTATTATTGTAGGTATCTCAATCCCTAAAATATGCAAGCTGATAAAATTTGTAAAAGTTGTTAAACAGTTGTCGATTCCATTAATTTGAGAGATGATCTGAATGTCAACTACAGTCGGTAAGTGGCCCCACGCTGAAAACAAACTTTTATGAAATTTTCGTATGGTAGCGTTGTTCAGTGGCAGTTTTATCGAAATCATCTTATCTGATTTTAATGATAAAACATGTGCCCAAAATATAAGCAACAAGCAATAAGCAATTCGTATGCGGTTAGGCATTTTCAAATTTTATAAGCGGAGCAAGAGCAGCTGCTTATTATTTCACTGCCAGGAGTAAACTGTCAAAAATCTGAAATGTTGAGGTGAAATTTATGTTACATTCAAAAACTTAAATGGGGTCTTGTCAATTTAATTCTGTTGATGAAGCCATCCTTTAGTCAAGTGCACTTTACAACGGACCTTAATCGTTAGTGCTCTTCAGGATTTTACGATTGAAAACCATATTACTGAATCAGTAATTTCCTCAATACGATATTTTGCTCACGTTTAACCGGTCTTTTTAACTTTCAAAAATATAAAACCTTCGACCTTCGCGGGCCAAACTTCTATCCATAGGTCTAGTATACCTATGCATAATATAGAAACAGTCAATAATTGTTAATGTCGACATAAGATAGTGTTTAGGAAGGCGGATGGAGGATGATTGAACAAGCAGCTCTTACAGGGGAACTTTTTTA